>JASCZI010090701.1:37364-48474 GCA_036250425.1 Stylosanthes scabra
CTAAAACAAAGGTATATGGACAAACGTAGATGGTAGATGTAGTGTACCTTCATTGTCAAGACCACCCAAGACATTGAAAGAATAGTAAGGAAAGAAGCGTTTGTAATAGAGTGTGTTAGAAAGCAATTGAGCCATTGCAGGGCAGCTCATTTGCTTGTTGTGTTGATGCTGATAAATCTGCATTCAAATGAAAAACACGAAATCATATCAATACCAACGCAGCCTCCCATATTCATAGTCAGGGTATGATAAAAAGCAAGAATTACAGGTACATTATAATCTATAAAATAACACCGCAGTTTCCTTATTTCTATTTCTAGGATCTAACAACATAATTAATATAGCATGTCCTTCAGATGAAAGACGCTATTCCATTCAAGCATATCCAAATGCACAGTGGAATTAATTCATAGATATCTTCCACCGCATAGTAGTTTTTTTAAAATTTATGATAGACAATGGAAATCCCAAGAACTGAAACCAGCCTAATCTTAATACCATAGTTTCCAAACTTTTGAATACATGATTAAATGGTCAGAAAAGAAAAGTTGTCTTCGGTCCAAATAAAAAAGAATAGAAGCTATCATACAATTGATAAATGTCAAATCAGTCCCTAACAGATTCAAATCCAATTCAACTTATGATACAAAACAAGTGGTCGCAATATAATGCTTCAACTCTTATGGAGTTATGGTTGAAGATAGTAGTTTCCAGCATATAAAGGTTGAAAAATAAACTCCTGAGAACCAAGAAAAGTTCTTTCATCCAACTTCAGAACTGAAATATCTAGCAATCTAAGAAATATAACAACAAATTAAGCTTTTTCCCACCAGATACAGAGATATCCATCGAATATCGAACATAGATCAAACAAGGTTTAACACAGAGGGGATTAACCATAGAAACATAATATCTAACTTGCTATGCCAGCCTAGAAGAGCTTGAATCCGAAACAGCATTTCAATTATTAACTTATTACACGCAAACCAGCAGTTGCTAACTCCGAAAGAACTCACACGCAAAACAAACACCTCCGGTAACCAAAAAAATAAAATAAAATTACAACACTTGAGAATGTTGACTTACCAAATGCCTAGCAGACAACACCTTTTGCAAAGCTTTAACATCAGCTTGAAAGCCAGAAGAAGCCATAACACACTTATCAGCTCTGCCACAAAATTAAAAAAACTCCAATTCACTATCTCAAACAATATTAACATAACCACACACACACACACACATACAAAAGAAACTTCTCCCAATTAACAATTTAACAGTTCATGCAGCTCTCAAGTACAAAATAACCAAAGGCAATTATTAAATTTCAACAATATTTTTCAATAATAACAATAATAACGCTTAATCATGAATTAAGAGTGTAATAATAAATTAATAATTAGGTTGAACATACAATTGGGAGATTTTGGAGTATTCGCGAGTGAGAATGTTGTAACCGGTTGACATTCTTGTATCCGCTGCGATAACACAGTAATCAGCTCCAGCAATCGCAACACACGATCTATTATTGAAAACAAAAATTAATAACAATTAATAATTAATTAGACAAAATCCTAACTGAAAACCAAAAAAGGGAGAGAGAAGTACCCTCCATTGTTATCATAGGGAGACCAATTAGCGTGCTGCTTCGTCATGGTTGTTGAATCAAAGAGTGAATTGAAGAAGAAGAAGAAGAAGAAGAAGAAGAATGAGAGTGTTCGGGGGGTTTTTCTGTGAATGTTTTGGTCTAATAGGGTTCGGTTTTCGATCTGTCTTTGCTAGCACGAAAAGAAAGTGACGAGCTCTTCTTTTTTTTTTTTCCTCTTCGAAAAGAGACACGGTGTTCCTTTTTATATATGGGCTTTTTTGTGGAACTAATTGGGCCTTTCTAGAAAGAGAGTATTCACTGGCCTCATTGTATATTTTTGGACTCTTGAATTGAGACTTTTCATTCGGTAAAAAAGAAGTGAGAGACCCAAAAAGAAATTTACCATTCTCACTTTAGAAGCCAATTTGGATTAGTTAAGTAGATAACTCACTATCCTGCATAACTAAATTTCGAGAGTTTGAATATGCATGTAACAACTCATTAGCCAAGGATAAATCGTTAAATGAAATTCCAATCTACTACAAATTAATTCTTGACAATAGAAATTATTGGGACCATTAAGCTTTTTTGAAATTTTAAAATAGCAAATCTCTCCCAATTATTTTTTATTTTACAAATCACCTCCCATATTTTGTTAAAAACAAAAAAAAAAATCCAATATATTTGCATTTCACAATATTACCCTCCATAATTAAGAAATTCAGAAAATATTAGCTAAGTTATTATTTGAGTTTTGGTACACTAATTTACAATGTTTAGAAAATTATAACAAAAAAAAATATTGAAAATAAGGTATAAAAAACATATGGACCTTGTACACTTATATATTTAAACTATACTATCAGACTAAATTGATAAATGAAATAACTTTGGAGATGAAGAATTTGAATAAATTCAGTCATAAATAAAAAAGAAGGCAAACTAACAAGTTTGTTTCATTACATTGGAATTAGCCTACTCATAATACTGCATACATAGTGCAGCATCTACCTAATCAGCCGAAAAATAAGAATACTCTACCTACCTGCAACACTCTCAATAAGAAAGAAGAAGAAAGACAAGAAGGGTAGTGAGCTAAATCATCCTATGGTAGTGATAAAACATCAGACAACAATGTTTTTGAACAATCTTAATTTAACATATAATAATAATAATAATAGAGAACACTCTGAAAAAGGACACTCAAATTGACAACTCAGTCATGAATCCTTTGTGTTTTGTTTTGTCAGTAAAGACTTGAAACTTGATTGGTGATGCATCAACATGTATCGATCGACTCAACCTCGTACACTGAGCCAGGTTAACGCCCGGCTAAGTGTACGAGAATAAGTGAATTCAGAAAGCATTTCTCTTAACTATCTGGCAAAGATATGTTGATGTCGGTAGCCGACTTTCTCGAGTCTTGTTGCATGGAGTGCATGTTCGCCCAATTTTCTCTTCTGAAGGGAGAAGGGGTGAGGTTTGATGATGAGTTTTGCATCACATGGTGCGCGCCACCCATCACATGATCATCTTTCTCAGCATTGCTCGGGTAATTCGGTGCGGAAGACATAGTGATGACTGTTGGGGTGACGACGGGCGTGGAATAATCGGATGACTTCGGCTTCTTTGGTTTCTGATCTTGTTGATTGCTTGGCAAGAAACTTCCCACCACCACCTGAAAAAAAAAAAAAGTTCATTGACCAACTTTCTTCAACTGAGGAAGAAAAATCTCTTCTAAATGAAGTTTCATCAATTTTATTAGCAAAACTACAGAGGAATATACATAGCACAATATATGATAATCCTGTAAGGAGTAAAAGTGGCCCAAAGCCCATTAGCATAGTTTAGTTAATTAGTAGCTTTACTATAAGTAGTAGAAATATGAATGTAATTGATAACTAATGAATATATAGTGGCATTTGCCTTGGTCCCTTGTGGGAATTTCTGTTTCTCCCCCTCTAGTTCTCTTCAAAGGAATTTCTAATTCCTTTCAAATCCCTATGTTGTTAAGTGTCATTGGTAGTTCATTTTTCAAAGATATGAAAAAAAGAACATATAAATATAACATTATTTGAGCATATATGTCCTAAATGGGAAGTAAGGGGGGGGGGGGGGGGATACTAACCTGCACCGGACTGGCAGCTACAAGAAGTCCGGCAACACCACCACCTACAACACGACCATCAGGGCTTGCCAACGAGACGCTCATCCCGCCCGACCGGCTTCTTGTTCCTTGGTTGTCAGTAGGCATGAATGATCCAGACAAAGAAAGTATATCAAAACGGCCCTACAAAAGTTTTTAAAAAAAAAGTGTGGCGGAGAATCATTTTAGCACCATGATGAATCAATAATTCCATATCAATAATCACACAAAAAACTGCAGTTTTTAGATCAATGAAGAGAATCAGTTACTAATCCTTTTCTTTCCAAGACTAAAATTGGCAGTACAAGTGGTAGCTTTTTACATTTCTGCTGCATAATTATAGTAAATCTTTTCTAACCATCACAATTAATAAATAGCAAACACTCACAAAACTTTTCAACATATGTTTGGTATATCATTACTAATATGTCAAATTGCTGGTTCTGAATATAAAAAAATTACTAATCCTATCACTATCTGCAAAACCTATGTTCATAGTTGCTGATCAAAGAAGTGATTAAGTTACAATAACCATCATTGACTTTAGTAATGAGTGAAAAGTATCAATCATATTGCATATCATTGTTAAAAAGGAAGGTTTGAGGAAAAAAGGGAAAAAAAAAAGTGAACTTCAATCAATGGCTACTCTATCTCACCTCATAAGTCAAAGTGCCACCAGATGAATCAGGTTGACGAAGCGTGACATTTGAAATTACACCACTAGCGGATAAGATGCATATAGCTCGTGGTCCTTGCTGAGAAAACGATATAACCTTCATCGTAATGTCCTGAGACAATCCAAAGGTAAAGGAAAATAACATCATATTCATTACTCATCCCATATAAGGAAGACTAAACATCATATAATAAAAATGTAGCATGGGAAGGTATCAATGAAGGTTTTCCTACATAAACACAAAATGTGGTGCTTGTGCTTTTTCTATTCTGTTAAAAATATCAGTTTTGAACTAAATCTAATTTCTTAGCAACTTAACTGAACTGGGTAAAATATAAAAGGAATTACAGCTATAGATAATTTACCAAAAGATATGTCACAGATCTAGAAACATGTAACATGCAATGTACCCCTTGATATTTGCATCATGTGCACTTTAGGCCTTAAAATTTGAAAATATACAAATTGCCCTGAACTCTCTAAAATGTACATTTTACCCCCAAATAAGTGCACTATATCCACTTGAATTTTGCATCATGTTCACTTGTATATCATAAGGGTATGTATACAACAAAGGATGAAGAGAAAAATTTCAAGGCAAACCTATATGAACTAAATGAAGCAAAAACCATTCCCTCTGAAGCATACCTCTCCAGCATTAACTGTGATGATATGTGGCAGAAAGTTTGTACCATCAGCACATGAATGATATTCACCTACACAAGCACCATACAATGGATTAAGAAATTCGGAAAACCGTGAAACATAATCAATTCGCTTCAGTGCATGGAAACAACAAATTTACACATTAATTCATTGCACCTAGCTTCACAAAAGCTTTCTGTAAACAAGGACTAATTCAATAAATTAGTTAAAAATAAGAAAGTTTCCTTTAATTCTTGCATGTATCAGAACAAGGAAGATTCAAATCCATGATGTTAGGTTACACGATTTGGAATATGAGCATTAAGCATAAGAGTCTTAAAGTAACATATTCAAATTAACAAATCAAAGTGAGAAACTATAAAGCAGGACACTACTTACTTTATTCAGTGAACCGATTGTGAGACTAAACAATTCAAACTTGAAATTCTACCAAAAATGACCATTACCTAGTTGATCAAACCCGAATTTTTTCGATTGCTTGTGCTCCATCCCCCGCGATTTCCCCCGTTTACCGGACGAAAAGTCATTTGAATGTGGAGCTGAAGATGAGAGTGGCAATGGTGTCAATGCCATAGTCACAGAACCATCCGGCCCATATTTCCTCGGCCTACCCCGTTTCTTCTTAACCGTTCCGTCCATCCCCACACTCACCGGAGAAACCCCAGCAGCAGCCGCCGCCGCCTCAGGCACATGAACCTGATTTGGAGCTTCACTCCTTGGTGCCACATGATATGCTGATGGAGCTTCTGCCCCTATCACTGTAACCCCAGAACTAATGCCTTCTCTTGCTTCCATGCATATATCAAATTACCACCCCAAATTTCTATAAACCCAAACCCTAAACCTGAAACCCCAGAAATCAAAATAGAAACTTTAGAAATCACATGGGTTGCTACAATCATTCTCATCACAAAGATCAAAACTTTTAACCAAACCCATCAATGCATTGAAAGTTAAAAGAAGGCACAGTGAAAAACCCATCAAAGGGTCTCATTCTCATAGATGAAACAAACACAATGTTAGGAAAAGACTCAAACTTTGGATTCACATGAAGCTGTTTTCACTATGCATTGAATCACTGAAATGAAAAGAAATGCAGTTATTTTGGATCAAAGTTAACTTCTTTTATCTTTGTTATGAACTATAATCTTTGAAAGTTGAATACTTGCTGAGTTTTTCAAATACTAAATCCAGAAATTTACCACAAAACATAAGACAAAGTGAAAAGAGGAGGGGAGAAAATATATTAACCAATAAAAGAAAAAAAAATAATACAAATTTCAACAATTTAAATAAACCCACTTGGCCAAAAAATATTTATTGAAAAAGATAATTTTTTTATAATAATTGGAAGAAGAAAAAAAAATCTTTGCTCCAAAGATTTCTCAACCTGCTAACTCCAAAACTAAACACAGGAACAAACTATAAACCCTTTTGCTAAACTCATAAATCTGCTAAACTTTGAAAGGCAGAAAGGTGATGAAACTCAAGAAAATAAAATTAAAATTGGTAATATAAAACTATAAAAAAAAATAAGAAAAAAATATTCAAGCCAAAGCTTCTTATATTCTTTATGGAAAAGCATATCAACATCATGCTGAGGATATTCTTGAGAATGCCAAAGATCATGACCTGTCACTGTGATTTTCCACACTTCAGCAAGCTTCTTCTCTATAGCTGAAGAAAAACCTTCTATTCAGATTTCTTTTTCAGCTCAAAACAAAAAATAGAAAAAAAACTTGCTTAACTTAATAAACTCACTCTCACTCCCAGAAAGTAAAAATTTAAAAAAAAATTATAAAAGCAAAAAAAAAAAGAAAAAAGAAAAATATATATTAAATATTAAATATTATTTATATATGTATATGAGCAATAATGGTGTTGGTTCCAGAAATTCAAAGCAACTTACAAATTTTCAGAAGGTGAAAAAAAACTTGTTGGCTGGTTGGTTTTTCCAAAGCTGCTTGAATTGAAAGTTGTAAAAGAAAAAGTTTTGGAATGGCTTTGAAATAAATGCTACTGTTACAATATAATAATTATTAATTATTTAAAGAAAATTAATAAGGCAAGGAGAAAAAACCAAAGATAAAACAAGATTAAATTTTTTTATTTATTTTTTGGTTTGAATAAATTGCTAAACCCGATAAATACAATTTGGTTAAGAACAATTTGGAGTCCGGGTAGGGGCAATTATAAATTGTATAAAAAAACAAATTAATTATTTGGTAGCATGGTTAGTATGGTAAATTTGTAAAAAGAAAGTGATTGAAATTAGAGTGTAATAATAAAGTGATACCTTTTATTATTTTTCTTACACATATTAATTAATTTTCCCATTTAAAGCTGCAAAGGTAGTGTTGGACGGCCTAACCTTTATGTTTTTGCTGACTTGCTTTTTGTCTTTTTTCTCAAAATTAAAGACTATAAGCTTATAATTTATGCCCTTCATTTGCACTCTAATTTTTTTTGTTATGCCACTGAAGGGGGAGTTAATTAAGTTCTCCTTTTTTTTCTAACTTAATTTTGCAAATACATTGAATGTGTTAGTGTTAATTTAGAGTGAGTTGATGTGGTAGTATTTTCATTTGAATTATTGTGTCCATACAGAAAAGTCTTTTGATTTGATCTATTATGGTCTATAATTTATAATTTGCTCATAAATATCTTCTCATATTACTATAGGATTGTGAAATAGCCTAAGTTTTTTTTCTTATAAAAAATTAAAGACACTACTTTTTCTTCTTATAATGAAAAAATAATAATAAAGGAAGCATACCCTTTATTTAATTAGTAGCCTAAAGATAATAGATACTTGAACACACCTTAGTATTTTTAATTTTCAAATGTATATTATATTATATTAAGTATTAAGTATTAATAGTATTTTCTTAAGGACTACTACTGAATTCTACAAAATATTAAAATTAAAGTATTAAATATCAAAGTTTTTTATTATACAAAAGTTAATTAATTAAAAATTAGAGAATATTTTTTGTTGGGGGTGGGGAGAGATAACTAACCATAAAAAGATTGCTTAAACTCACACAGAAAATTAGTAAATATAGATTGCTTACCTTGTCCACTAAATATGATTAAAAGAAGATTGCTTAAAACTCCTTCTAAATGTATTTTTTTTAAAGAAATGCTACAGAATCAACGTTAGGGATCAATATAAAGTCAATGAGTGTAATTAGGGAAATAGTGGGTGGTAAAAAGAAAAAAAAAAAGAAAAAAAAATAATATTAGCTTCCTATTGTCTCTTTAATATTAACTACCAATTTTTTTTTATTTTATATAAAAGGAAAGGCCGAAAGGGGTTAATTAAAATGTGCTTTTAGGATCAAACATTAAAATTATCAACTGAAGTTATTTTTGTATTTTGTCTTATTTCTCGAATATATTTTAGTATTATTTTTTATGACTAATAGGAAGCCAATACATACTACAAATGATAATTTATATAAATTTTGGATAATAACTTAATGTTGGATATATGAGTTACGAATGATAACTTAATTATTAGCTCTCTAATGACTCCCTAACATTGGTTCCGTCGTATTGTTCATAAAAAAAAAATGTTAATAAAGATAGTTGTTTGTAAAATATTGCTTATTCTAAAATATTAGTTGAGCTCATTTTAATTCTTTTCAACTTCACAAAATTAACTTTTAAAGGATTATACAATTCCAGTTATATCTCTTGGCTATATACAAATAAACTTGAGAAATTTAATTTCAATGAACCTAGCTAAAAATTAAGGTATATATATCGGAAATTTTCTTACATATCTAATTTAATAAAATACACATCCTTCTATAATACATTAAGCTTTTATTAAATTTAGATTTTCCAACATTATATAT
Source organism: Stylosanthes scabra (assembly GCA_036250425.1). Taxonomy (NCBI): domain Eukaryota; kingdom Viridiplantae; phylum Streptophyta; class Magnoliopsida; order Fabales; family Fabaceae; genus Stylosanthes; species Stylosanthes scabra. The sequence goes on from JASCZI010090701.1 coordinate 46,301, forward strand.
ATTCTATGTACACTTATATGTACTTTGTTAATTTGTTAATTGTCATATATCGAATATATACAGTGTGGCATGTGACAGAGTATTGGTAGCAGGTATCTCACCAAGTTAGGAAAAACTGAAAAAGAATTTAGTCAATTTACAAACTCTAAGTCCGTGAGTGAAATAGAAAAATAAAATTATTAATTAACAAAAAAGCCAAAAAGGAGAAATTTAAAGTCATCCCTTATCTTGCCATAAAAGTAATGGGTTTCAATACCGTTAAAAAAAAAAAAAACAATCAAAATAAAAAGAAGAAGAAGAAGTCATGGGTCCCATTATCAACAAATTAAATTTAAAGTTACGTTCCATCTAACCTAGATTAAAAAACGGGTTAACTATTATAAATAAGTTTCTCCTAACCTCGCCATTGTTTGGTACACGCTTATTTTAGAAAGATAAAAAGATCGTTACCGTTATAAAAAATACAATAATATTATGCATCCAAATGGTTTAAGTAACTAAGTATAATTAAATTAGAGCATTTTATGCGCCCTATCTCCCCTCTCCTAACAAATAGGTAGGTTTGTTATTTTCATTTTTTTGGGATTTAAAATCCCTGATTTTTCGCTCAATCGTTTCATCATTACGTTCGTTCCCTCATTTTGCAATCTCACCCTATTTCTCATCGCCGTTCCTTCTTTTCTTCATCGCAATTCATCTTCTGCATTTTCCTTCTATTTGTTCTGATTTGAGGATGGATTCTATCCTTCAATCGGTCGTTTCTATCTCAAGTTCATCTGAAACGGATCATAATATCCATGTATGTCGAAATTGCCGTTGTAGATTCTTTTTTAATCTGGTTTGATTTGAATTTTGGAATGGATATGCATTTACGTCGCCATTTTCGTCTGTTCTCATGCATAGATTGAATGTTATGATGTGCTTGTTTGTGTTTGGAAGGATCTGAGTCATGACCGATTTATTAATTGGTGTTTTGTAATTCCGTTTCTGTTCGTTATATAATTCCGTTTCTCTTTTTCATGTAATTCCGTTTCTGTTTTTGTCTGATACGATGTTTCTGTCGTTTTGCATTGTTTTTTATTTTACTCAAATCGTTTTTGTTTTTGAGACACATTCCGTTTCTATTTTGAAGAGACATTTCGTTTCTATTTTTGTCTGATACGATGATTCAGTCATTTTCCATTGTTTTTTTATTTTACTCAAATCATTTCTGTTTTTGAGACACATTCCGTTTCTCTTTTGAAGAGACATTCCGTTTCTGTTTTTGCCTGATACGATGATTCAGTCATTTTCCATTGTTTTTTTATTTTACTCAAATCGTTTCTGTATTTGAGACACATTCTGTTTCTCTTTTGAAGAGACATTTCGTTTCTGTTTTTTTGTCAGGCATGATTCTTCATTCACTTGACGTTGTTCTGTTTTTACTCGAAACCGTTTATATTTATGAGACACATTCCATTTCTGTTTTTATTTTTTAATGCAGATATTAGGTGACGTTGATGAGGAGTTTATACCACAGGTTGGAATGACTTTTCAATCACTTAAAGAAGTTGCTGCTTTCTATAAAGAGTATGCTAGACGTGTTGGGTTTTCTACTAAGATAAGGAACACCAATAGGTGCAAGGAGACGAAGGAAATAAAGAATCAATTAATCACATGTAATAGAGAGGGAAAATGGATATCTGAGATACCGTACGTTGAGAAGACGAATCCAACGTGTGGTGCAAATTGTCCTGCAAGGATTTATGTGCATGTAGTGAAGAAACCCAAACGTTGGTGTATTTCAAAGGTTGTTCTCGAGCACTCACATCCATGTTTTCCTTATCAAGCTCAGATGTTACCTCAGCATAGGGAGCTAAGCATGCATGTTCGTCACACTATTGAAATTAATGATGAATCTGGTATTAGACCGAATCAGACATATCAATCGCTTGTGACAGCTGCCGGTAGTCACAGTGAGCTGGGTTTCATTGAAAAAGACGTCAGAAATTACCTGACAAGAGAGATTCGAAACGTGTCTGAAGAAGAAGATGCGAATCACCTTGAAAGTTACTTCTATAGAATGAAGGAGCAAAACAAAGACTTCTTCTATGAGATTGTACTCGACGGTGATAAGAGAATCAAGAATGTGTTCTGGGCCGATGCAAGGAGCAGGGCTGCTTTTCAATACTTTG
>JASCZI010090701.1:48484-73573 GCA_036250425.1 Stylosanthes scabra
ATACAACAAAAACAGGTGTGCATATTTTGCGTCTTCTGTTTTTTAATGATAATTTCGTTTCTAATTTCCTTATAATTCAGTTTCTGTTTTTGTTTTTTATAGTTTTTGATTTCATGATTATTAGGTACGATTTTTCCTTTGCTTCTTTTGTTGGTGTGAATCATCATGGCAACTCGATACTCCTTGGATGTGCTGTGATGAAGAACGAGGACTCGGATTCATTCAAATGGCTTTTTGGTTGTTGGCTTCGTTGCATGGGAGGGAAGCCACCAAAAGGCATCATTACGGACCAATATCCTTCGATGCCAATCGCCATCCAACATTGTATGCCAACAACAATCCATAGGTGGTGCATTTGGCATATTATGAAGAATGTTCCTCAAAAATTGAATGGATTTAAGGACCACGTTGACATGGAACAAGAGAAGAGCCAGATTGTGTGGTCATTTATGTCAATTGATATGTTTGAAAGATACTGGGAAGCAATCATTACAAAGTATGGACTAACCGAGAACAAGTGGCTGTCAGGTAATTTTTAGATGATTTTCGTTTCTGTTTTACTATGAATTCCATTTCTGATTTTGAACCCTGAATTCACTTTCATTCCCAAATTAAATTCGATCCCCATTTTAAACACAAATTCTCATCAATGAAAACCGACCAACAACACCTAACTAGAATTACAAAACAGAAACGGAATCCAAATGCAAGTAGAAACGAATTCGTATTAAAACAAACCCTAAACAAGCGATTTTTGGAAGAACGATGTTATAATACACTAAATAGAAACGAAATTTGAAGACTCTGGACAAGGATTACACTAACCTTGATTTCTCGAAGTGAAGTCTTCGATTTTTCTTGGGTGTTTCTTCGAGGCCTATCCGAGTCTTCTCTTCCGTTTCGTGTTGTTGGTAGTTTTGATTTTGTGATTTAATGTGAGACGGTTTTCGTTTTTTGTGTAAGTGTGAGTGAGAAACCAAATCAAAACCTTCCCAAACCGTTTCTTCGCGGTTTTCAAATTCTATTGTTGTTAATTAGAGCGTATAATGTGATGTTAAATTATTAATCAATTTATAATGTTTATTAATTGGATTTCTATGTATATTAATTCGGCTCTTAAATCATTATATTAAAATAATAAAATTATCAAAAGGTTGATCAATTATATGCACTCATGTTAAAGTGAAAATGGGGCCAATTTTAATAAAATAGAAAAGAATATTCCGTGAGATAAAAAAGATAATGTATTCCATATAACAGAACAAAATTGTAACCTAAATAATTTAAAACTTAAAGAATATAATTATTTTTCTTTTGATATATATAATTTATTTTCTGGAAATCATGAAATTAAAACTTTATAAAGGATTTACTTACATGCATTGACATTAATATTTTGAACCATAAAAATATAACTATCCGTGATTTCTTTTTCTTTTATAAAAAACTATTCCCAATCATCTTTTTTTTTTTTATACTACTATTCCCAATCTTTAACAAAGGGAAGAGGGAACCATCAACCATATACATCTTTTATTATTATTAAAATGTGTTAAGAAAAACTATAACGTTGTCTTGAAAATTTTGAGTGTATAATTTGCTAAAATGAGAAAATACATATACTTTAGAACTTGTAATTTATCAATCTGCTTATAATAAATAAATAGCCAATCGAAGAATTATATTGTAATATATATATATATATTCGAGCATCGCCTAAAATATAGAAAAAACTTTTTATAATAAATGGAATAAAAATTTAGTTATAAATTTAACAAAATAATTCCCTAAACAAATTAACTTATTTTAACATATATACACCCATGTATGGCTATATATAAATTTATTAAGAAACATCAACTACCTCTATATATTTGTCATTATGCATATTCATTTGTTATACCAAAAAAAAAAAAAAAGAATTTAATGATGAAAATAGTTTTCTTAAATTATATATTTTATTGTTACTCACCGATTTTTTTTTGGAAAGCCATATAGTTAAATCAAAATCCGCATATTTTAAATTTGAAGTCTTCATCATATTCATTAGCTTTAGTTGGTGTTTGTTTCAAGAATTTTTGTTTATTTTCATAAATTTATGAAAATATATTATTTCTATATTTATTTAAAGTTTTAAAAAATAATTTTTGAGAAAATTTTATTAATATCTAAAAGTGGGCATTTAATATTCTCATATCAAGAGAATAAAAATTAATATATGAAATTACTATTATATTCTGAAATTATTATTTTTTTCCCCAAGAGTTCTCTTTTTATTTATATTAAGTTTACTGTAGAAATTAATAATTTTTTTAAAGAATATATATATAATAAAGGTATTTTAATTTATTCCTATAAATACTAAAAATAATTTTTAATAATTTATAATATTAAATAAACAAACGAGTTTTTTATAATATCTAAGTAAAATATTTTCGGAAATAATATTTCTAATAATATAATTAATTTTTTTTCGATCGTTGTTTACTCACCAAAAGACCCAACCGGGACTGAGAAGTTCTTACAGAGCAAAGAAATAAAGAAAACAAGCTATTACAATCCAAAAAACAAATAGAACTCAACACCTGCAATTACAAAACTAATACACTCCCAAACAGTAGAGGCAACATTGACATACAATCATACAAGGCTCCATTAGACTTTCTAAATTGTTTGGATCCTTCCACTAGGATTCTTTGGCTTCTAATCTTCATGTCCTGATGTCAAATATTATGCAAGGTAATAATCAAACTGTTCAAAGCTTGGTCCAGTTCGATAACAAAATTCCTCAAACCACTTTACACTTTGTCTATGTGGTTCTCTCGTTTCATTGATCCATCCAATGAATATGTGTTGAATCCACCATGTTTATTCCTTCATCAAAACTAGCATGCTTGTTGTTGAATAACTTGTCATTTCAATAATTCTAAATTCACCAATTTGAAGCAAGTCTATTTCCCATCTTTTCAATTTGTCACCCTACCACCCAGCATTCATCCTGCCTTAGAAGCACTACCTCAAACACTTATCCGTTCCTTGCAATTTAAGACAACAAGAGTACTCCCTTTTTACTTCAGATGCAATCCAACCATAACACAGAGCAAACATTTGGATGCTCCCAAAGCCTCATGACTAAGCACTCTCCACCTTGCAGCCTTTATACTTTGTCACAAACAAGAAATCTTGATTACATGCACATAGAATCCCACCTGCTTGAATCACCAGCTCGATAAACTCCCATGCAATCCATTTCTATACTCCAACAACCAACAATAAATCCAATCCCACAAGATCTTTCCTAGTTTCAACAACACTCCATTAATCGGCATAATTTCCAAACAAAAACTCTATTCAATATCTCAAATTCCTCTTATCCCCAACCCCTCAAATTCCATAACATTAACTTCATTTCAATTTGGATTTCGTACTTGACATCAACTTTCTAGTAGCAAGAGTCCTTCCTTGGATACACGGAGGTCTCTTTCCTTGGCGTTGATCCTTGGGCTTGAGATCAGTCCTTTTCTTCCCTTCGAGTCTCTTCCGTCTACTTAGCTTTGATCGAACCTCCTCCTCGTCGCCGCTATCAAAGGACAAACCTCCACGGCACCATATCTCTTCGTTTGCACAGAACTCAGCAGAACTGTCGTCCTCTATGGAGTCACACAGGGAGCCCGAGTTCGTTGAATTCCCAATGTTAATGCGACACATTGTTTCATTGCTACCTTCAATCTCCGATTGGATATCACCATTAGCACATCCCCCTTGAGACTCAGTCTCTAAGTCGCACCCCACCTCAATCTCCTTTAACGACTCTGATTGCCACTGCTCTCTGAGAACCTCCTTGTTGATGTAGTAAAGAGTTTCACTACTATTTGATTCATCATCTCTGGCAGTCGTTCCGATCCTGGCACCTCCAATCAATTGGTCATCACCTTCGTAGTTCGCCGGCAACAGGTTTACACGAGAATCACCTCCGAGAAATTCTTTCTCAGTTAGGCGGTATAGAGTCTCAACACTTCCTTCCTCACAATCAGCCAGCGGCGTGTTACCCTTCTCTCTTCCTTGCTGCACTCTGTCGTCAAAGCTGTTCTCACTTTCACCATTTACATCACTTCTCAGAGGCGGCAGCACATTGGTAGTATCACCTCACTCTTTCTTCGACTTAGCCTTGCCTTCAATCACTTCGTCATTTCCACAAGGGGATAGGTTGCTGTTGTTCGTCAAAAAATCACTCGTTCCTCTCTCTCGTGTTTCTCTCACGATTGATGATGAAGGGCACTTCGGCACCGTCTTCACTGCTTTGATCCACCCACTCTCTGAATTCTCACTCTCTGGATTGGGAATGTTGCTTGACCTAGCCAAAGCATCGAGGCCATTAGTGAATCCCCGGTCAAGCCCGAATCTAGGTGGGAATGATAAGGAATCAGACCTGCCTGACTCCATTTTGTTTTCATAATAAGGCCCAACAGCAGCTTTAAACACTCGTTTCTCATCATCCAATTTTTTGGATGTTATTTGGGCTTCAAAGAGAGCAGGGTCAAAGCCCATTAGTAACTCTCCCCCAACCTCAATGGAACAACTTACCAGATCCTTCTCGAGGTGTATTAACTCAGAGAGAGGAACACTGCAAATTTCTCTCTCACAGTTAATTAGATGCACATTCTTCCATCTGCTCATAATTATCTCTTCGATAAGGGGGTCAACGAATCTTTGCAAATCCAAATTTGAATCGTTTGGAGATGCCAGAGACGTTTCTACTTCCACCGGATTTTCCAGTACTCTTGTTTCTAATCTATCATCTACCATAGTCGCCGAGCAATCCTCCACCAAATCCGGGTGTGATTGTATACTATAAATCTCTGACCCAAATTCCTTCACGAACACGTGAAAGGATTTGTCTTCAACCGTAACAGTGATCCACTCATGAATTTTCTCCCACTGAAAACAATCAATTAGTACTCTAGCCGTTGTGTAAGACTTTGACTCCTCCGTCCTATCATCAATGGTGATCGTCTTGCCCCACTGTTTTGTGATTCTATCAAAATTCTCCGTGCACCAAAAACCAACCGGCATCCCTGTAATTTCTATTCATACACGTCTGGATAAGCACCAGAATAAGCCCCAATGGTGTCGCACTTCATCGAAAACAAATAGACGCAGTTTGTCATTCAAAGCTTCATCCCTGATCTCCGGAGACGAGAAGGTGATTAAACACCTATATGGACCGACGTCTCTGCACTCTATATCTCCCGGGCCTTTCCACTCATCTAGAAGAAGATTCATGACTTTTCTGAACTCTATGGGTTTAACACACACTCCTAGCAGGCTTCTTTCAAGCCTACTCTTCTGTTCCTCCGACCATACAGCCTTAACAACCTTTTTTGCATTTTTGTCATGCTCCTTCCTATCCTGAAGTTTACCATCGTTGGTTTCTTCGTGTCTCAATTATTTGTTTACTGTCATCCATCTCTGAACCTACTTCATGCTCCGTTTTTGACGAACTTCCCTCTTTAGTCTGTTATTACGAGCATTCGTTTCTCTTCTGAACTTTAAAAGCGATAGAAAGAGTTTCTCTCCCTCCCATGACATTTCGTTTAAGCTCTTTATCGCATCCATTGCACTCTGATACTTACCAAATCTAATAAAAGCAAATGGATTGTCAGAATTTTGCCTTATCTTCCTGGAGATGAATATGTCTGTGACGTATCCAAATCTTCCAAACTTCTTGTAAAGTTCCCGTTTGGATACACTCTTTGGCATGTTGTCAGCAAAGACAGTATATGGTTCATATCCACCTCTAACTTTATTCCTGAACTCAACCCGGTGTGTATTCCTTCAGACTCCCGATACAAACCCACCCCCACTCTCCCCCTTATCTCTACCTCCGGCGAAGCCAAAATCCTTACCGTGTTTCACCCTCAGAACCTCAGCCACCCCTCTCACACCTCCTCTCATTGTTCTTGTTTTAGATTAAATTCTCTTCGTATAATCAATCTTACCTAGTAGGAATGAAGTTAATATAACTGTTTGTTTAATAATATAATTAATTTAAATATAATTTTTTAACCTTTTAACAAAATGCGCACTAGTATCAATTTTCCACGATACAAATTAAAGCATGCATTAATTCAACTAACAATGATAAAAGGCAATTATGTTTAGTTTTCAAAAATATATTATTTATGTTAGAATTTAAACCTAATCAACTTTTTCTTTTAATATTCTTATCTTTTCAAGTATATATAACATATTTGTCTAATCTTTTATTTCCCAAATACATTATTAGTACAAGCATAATCATTAAGATGAGATTTTTTTGTTAGTGAAGAATCCAACCTTTTGCTTTCTTTGATATCATTATTATTGAGATCTAGCAAATAAATTCGCATTTGAAAACAAGAGATTTTTTTGCATAAAGAAAAGGAAAGAAAGAATTTTCAATGTTGGAAGATGAGAAAGACTTATGAGGATATCTTCCTAACTCATTTATATAAACTTTTAAATATACTTACATATTAGACACGGCATAGGTTTTTAAATTTTTGTTTAAATTCTTTTAAAACAAAAGAAGAAGTAATGAAAATGTGTCAGTGTTACACAAATTAAAATTAAATTACTAAATTATCCTTTAGAAGAATAGCTAGTACAACAATAATTTTTGGTTTAATTAGTTTACCAATTTATTGTCCTTCCTCACTTATTTCAATTGATTAGAGTAGTATTAATCATTGTTTTAGGCGGAAAAAATTGAGACATCCCTCATAGTGAATAATTAGAAGTTGTTTTGTCAATATTGTTTTTATAAGCGTCAAGTTGATTTCTTTTGAAAAAATTAAACAAAGAGAGATGAATCAGGTATTTAATTAGTCTTAAGAATGTATTAATTTAATGAATAAAATAAAAAAGGTTAATTTACTTAATAATTTCAATTATAATAATTCTATGAGTTTTCCTTAATTTTTAAAAAAGTTAATTTTAAATTTAAACCATAAAAAATATATATAAGTGAATATAAATATAAAATATTTTAAATTATATTTCTAATGAATTAATTAGATATATAAAAAAATGTTATTTTTTTTTTATTATTACCTTCTTAATGTAAATGTGCTTTAGAAACATATAAATAATGTATGTACAATTTTGGAATAAAATAATGTGTACATAATAAATGCAGGGAAGAAGGGTCAAGGACCAAAGTCCAAAGTATTGTCCCTTGTGTTCCACGTGTAGGACACTAATAAGGAACTTGGTTTTTTGGAATTCAGCAATAATAATAATAGTAGATAGTAGAAGTGTCCGTTGCATTTGTGACTTGTGACTTGTGTTAGTTGTTGTTGTTGGGTGAGTTTTAGGCTCCACCGGGCCAAAAGATGTGGAGCGTCCACCGGCTTGTTGTCCCTCTCATGTGCTAACGCGTGTGACAAAATCTAGACGCGTGGAAAGTGTTTGGCAATTTTATGACTCATGCAAAGTTTGAAACGGTTTTTTATTTGTTTCTCATGTTGGCCCCGTGGGGTTTTAAGTGCAATTAATGAAAATTATGAGGTGCAACTTTTACACGTGGCTGAGAATGTGATGGGCTTCAGGATTGAGTTTTCTTTATGCATTTTGGCGCTTATATTATGGATTTTTGTTTTAACTCCCAAGAAATTGTTGTATGCTTTATGCACAAAGCAAAACCTAAGTAAGAAATTTAGATTTTTTTTGTAAAGCAGAAGACAGATGAATTTAAAAAGGATTTATAGCATTATCTATTAATTAATTTGCTTTTGAATTATCATATTATGTGAATTAAATTTTTTTAAATAAATCTTTGAGATTTATATTTATTTTATATCCATGATTTTGTAAAAAAATTTTAGAATTTACACCAATGCAAAAAGAAAAAGAAAAACATATAGGTGATTAAAATTATTTGTTTCGAGTAATTTTGTACGACTAAATTATTTGAGGTATATATAATTTTTTTACAACCAAAATAAAATCATAACCCTTGATATTTGGTTAAAGAAAAATGAGAGTATTTCGCTCAACCAAATACTTGAACTTTTTAATCTATATTTTAAACATATATATACCCACCCTGCCACCCATGTTAATTTATAATATAAAAGGAGTGCAAATATATTGGAATAAAAAATAACTTTGACTATATGTTCAATGTGTTTTTTTAAGTGGGTAAAACTATTTTAATAATTAAGCATATATAGGTAGTAATAATGACATAATTACAATCAAATTTTTAGTATAAATTATTTATCTATATATTTTTATCTCAAGTATGAAATATATATTTAATATATAAATTTAATTCATGTTTATAAAGTCTCTAATTTTTATTAATATACAAAATTTTTGTCTTGTTGTGATACCATTATTGTCTATATTCATGCATGGTTAATAGATTTAAAGTAATTTCATTTCAATTAAATTATTTTTTATTTTTGGACTTTAATTAAATTGTTTAACGAAAGGGAAAAGTTGAACTCCAGCCATCTTTTTCTGGCCATTTTGCGGCAAAGTGTTCACAGACTAGTCGTAGGCCCATAAAAACGAGTTGGGGAAGAATTAAAATTACAATATTCTAAGGTGGTTATCACGTAATATTATTCACAATGGCATCTCATTTGAAATACTTTCAAAAACAGGACACGTTGGGGTGTTACCTGTGTAAGGAGTGAGAGGTGGACGCTCCACATCTTTTGGCCCGGTGGAGGCTAAAACTCACCGTTGTTGTTGTGTGTCTTAGGTTGCTTCAGCTTTCACACACTTTTAATATGGCTACTCACTAGTCACTCACTATAAACCTTAGACTGATTAGGTCACTATATCCTTGCCTTGGCCTTAGCATTTACGGTGTGTTTGGGAAAAAAATTTGAGACTAAAAGATTAAAATTGGAGAATTAAAATTGAAAGATTAAATTAAGTTTATTGTTGTATTTGATTTAAAATTTATTAAGAGTCAGAAATTGAGAAATAGGGAGTAAATTAAGTTAATAGAAAAATGTTAAATGTTAGTATTTAAAATTTTAAAAATAGTGAGAATATTTGAGAAAAAAAAATATTAAAAATTCAATTTCAGTCTCTTAGTCTCCACTATTCGGAGGTATTAAAAATATTGAAATTTTTAAAACTGGGAATAAAATTTTAATTTCAGTCTCTATTCACCAAACACAATACTGAATCTCAATTTTTCAGTTTCTGTACTCAAAATTAAACACTATCTTAATAATTAATTTCTTAAATATTACAAAAAAAAATAAATAAACAATTCTCATAAGCAAGTTTCATTTCACCCTCTAGAATTAAACACGAGAGAGCTTGAAAACCTTGCCTTAGCCTTAGCTTCATCTTTTTTTTTTTCAGGTAAGTGCATGCCACATGCCTATGTCTTAATTTACCTAATGGTCAAACTCAACATTATGACCCTTTCTTTGTCTTTTATTTCTTTCATTTTCATGCCTAATAAGTTTAGTTTTGAATCTACCTGTTTTTAAACATCATTAAATTCATTAATTATTAGTTCATAGCTACTTTCTTATATGGTTTTTTTTCTTCTATTGAGTAATAAATTTAAATGGTATTTGAGTTGTATTCTAAGATATAATATAATTAATTACAAAGACACTAATTATGTGTTACCAATTTGAGATTGGTCATTGTTGAAAAAATGTGTTGAGAGTTTTTGCGAAATAATTTTTTTAAGTGAATCTAATATTTCTTCTCAAGTATTTGCCCAATAACAATTTCGACATATGTAGATGGTTATTTAGCAGCGAATTTATAAAATCATCGCTAATAGTCGATTAAAGACAATTAATGCGATGGTTAGGATATTGTGCGGCTAAGTTTTTAGGTTTAGTATTAATCATTACTATTCACTTAATTTGTGAAAAATTTGGTGTTAAACGTGTTGTTTTGCGATGGTGTTTTTGCTAACCGCCGTTAAATGAATTTAATTTTTTTTTATATACCTTAAGGTATAAGATGAAGGTAAGTTTAACATGAAAATAAATTGACATATATCATTAATTAAATGAATAAAACAAACCTCAACAAGTAAAAATTAATAAGATGAATGTTATAGTTAAGAGAAAAAATAACAAAGAGATGAATTTTTTTTAATAAATGGTGGATAACTATCACATCAAATTAAGTATTACTCTATTTCATTTTATAATATAGAATAATGCTATTCACGTATTCTTTTCACGGACATTATTTTTACATCCGTATAAAAATATTATTTTTATAAATGATCACAAAAAGTGGAAAGCAATTAACACATTAATAATCGTATTTTATATGGATGTTAAATTGATGTCTACCAAAAAGATATGTGAATAGTGAAACCATTTTATATATATACAAACTTCTTGATCATAAAATTAGTCAATATTTAAATATTTCTTATATTTTCAATAGAACCCCTTTATTTGATATTTTCCATAAAAATAACAACAATGAAAAAGGAAAATTGATTAAAAAAAGCATCACTAGCATTGTTATTATTACATATTATGATATTAACATCTTTGTGTTGATGTACAAATATGATGGTTAGTCCTACACTTTTGAGAGTAAGGAGAAATGATGATTTTATAAGAATGAGAAACTCACTTACATCACACGTTAATGTTTTGAGTTAGATATGGTGTCTTTCTTATTTTATGTTTATCTTATTTAATTTCTCCCCAAAGTTTATTTGTGAGAAGTATCGAAAAACTTTTCAATAAGAGTGGTCCGAGCAGCAGAGACCCACTTACTTGACACATTGTCCTCATATATATCCAACAACAATCAATTTTAATGGTGATTAAAAGTTATTTCGAAAACTTTTTCTATTCATTTCTACGGTTATTTATCGTTATTCTGATTTTTTTTTATAAATATTCCAAATACTACTACTACCACGTACTTTAGCACATTTTTTTTAGCATATTAGAGTAAAATATTTTAAATGAAAATCTATATTTTTTAAATATTGAATCTTAATTAATAATTATGATAGCAAATGTTTTTCGATTGGCTTGCGTGAATAAGCTACAACATATTATTATTATTATTTCATCCTTATCTTTCATTGTACTCTCTATCTTTTTTATATTTTTCAGAACTTATGTAGGGTTTGCATAAACCAGTTTAATTTTGAAAAGTATATACAAGTGTACAATAATGTTTTATTTTATTATCTTGTGATGAGAAAAGCTTAATAAGCACACTACTCATCGTTATCATTTTATTTTTTTAATATATTTAATTAAACTAAACGCACATCTCAAAAAATTTGCTTTCACGGAAAGAATATTTATACACTCGTATAGCCGTATAAGTACATATTGAGAATCCATGTTTCACTCATGCCACATCATCTTGCTGACTTGGCTTCAGATCCTTTCTTAAAATGCCATGTGTCATTTTACTGCTGACGTAGCAGCGCCACGTGGCTGCTGACATGTCACACATGGTGGAATCCTCTTCAAGGTTTTTCGGTATTCTCTTTTTGATTTTGCCTTCTGTTTTACCAAATTATGCTCCGACGTTGCTGTTTTTAACTATATGGTGTTTTATGCTTTCGTTCCGGCAGTTTTGCATGTTTCTTCGGCAGTTTCGCAAGTCTTTTTAGGTGTGAGTTCCTTTTCCATCTCGGCAGTTTCGCCAGTCTTTCCGTAGGAGTTCCGTCTCCATATCACCGGCAGTTTCGCCAGTCTTTTCGTGGGAGTTCCGTCTCCATGTCTTCGGCAGTTTTCGTCCGTGTCTTTGTGGCAGTTCCGTCTGCATCACTTCGTGGAAGTTCCGTCTACATGTTGCAATCTCACCCGTCTATTTATGGCCCTTTCATTGTTTTACTTTTGCATTGTTTTACTTATGCGTTGTTTTACTTGAGTTTGAGGGGCGATATTAGAGATATTAATGTTGTTACACTACAGCACATACGGCATTTAGCGGCAGTTCACTCAACCGCCGCCTACTCCTGCGCCGGTAAATGTTTAGCGGCGATTTCTGAACCCCTGCTGACTGCGTCGTTGGTTTCGGCACTATAGGTTTAGCGGCGGTTTCGTAACCGCCGCTAAATGCATTAACATTCGAATGAAGATGTGTTAGGCGGCGATTGAAGTAATCGCTGCTAAACCGCCTAATATTTTATTAAAAACCAATTCACCAGGTTGCTTCATTTTCCTTTTATTGAAATGAGTAATGACTATTTATTTTTGTGTTCTCTATGTTTCAGAATTACAGAATCAAATTTTGTTGAAGCATTTAAGAGAGTACCGTAAAGATTTATAATGGAACACAATAAAAAATGTTAAAATATCCTAAATTAATAAAACATAATATATTTCAGCAAAACGTTATATCCACCCGTGAACCAAAATAAACTAAAAATAACACGGTTGCAAAATGTAAAATAAAAACAAAATGAAATCCAATCTGAACCTATGTTCTGTGGAAACCAAAATTGCTGGGTTTTATGTTCTGTGGCATCAAAACACGGGTACGACTTTTTTTGGTTTTGTATTTTAACTACTTTATAAGATGTATGACACTTATTTGGTTTCGTACCTAAAGAAAGTCATAACATGACAAAGAACATTTAGTAACACATTATAATGCTATATGAATAATAACAATCACTAACTCAACTAAAATGATGTTATTTTTAGGGTCAGCAGAAGATAACCTGAGTGGAGTAACCGCTGACAGACGTGGGAATTTAGGAAAAAATACCTCCATTGGAACAGACATTACGAGGCCTTTCGAGACGCTTTTTATCAAGAAAAGGAAGGTGATGATATGAATAGACGACATGTGACAACTGAGTCAAATGTTGCACATAGAAACTTTGGTCTTAATAAGAAACCATGGTATGGACATGACATATTAGATCCTGTGAAACATGACAATTTTAGATTCCTCGCAGAGATTTTTTCACCGGGTGAATATGACACTTCCGAGCGCAACTAATAAATGAGGAACGGTAGAGCTGTTCTATTTTAGATTTGATACTTGATCTAATTTCTTTTATTCGGATACTCATGTCTGCAGACTCAAATAATTGGATAAGAATTATAATTTTATCCTATGGTATATGTATTAACTTATTTAATTTTTAGTCTATAATTCATGCTTAATCAACTTCATTTAATGAATCAAAATTTATGATACAAGTGTTTTTTAAAATTTGTTTTATACTTATATCGATGTTTAGCACTATATTATAAATCTGAAAATATCCTAACTATTGAAATGATTACATTTATTGAGCATATTAGTTTATGACTCTGAGTCTTTAAAATTTTATCTTACATATTAGTTTCATCACTAAAAATTTAATATTCAAAAAACCCCACTTAACTAATTAAATGTGTAAAAAAATTTTAACCTGTGTATACATAAATGATGCTACAAATGACGTTTGATTAAAGAATTGTAGATCAAAATTTTAAAGCAATTGCATTTGGCGGCGGTTAGCAAAATAACCGCCGCTAAAAGTTGCCAGAATTAGCTAATTGTTTTATGAAATCCGATTTTGCGATTAGCGGCGGTTATTCTCCAAACCGCCGCAAAACCATAATCTGTTGGCAGTTACCGATTTAACCGCCGCATCGACTGCCGGTAAATGGCACTTAGCGGCGGTTGAAAAAAACCGCCACTAAACAACTGCCGCTAAGTGCCGTTTTTGTTGTAGTGTTAGGTAATTAGTTGTTAGATATATTTATGAGAGTAGTTTGGTAGCTTAACATTTAATATGGTAGTTGAGTTTTAGCTCTATAAATAGAGAGCTTTGTATGTTGTATTACATCATCAACAATTCATAATCTATCTTCTCTTTAATCACCTCTCTCATGTTCTAACAACATAAATTTTATCATTCCATAACTGTGTAAAACTCATTTTCAATATATCAAAATTAATTAATAATCATACATTTCTTAGTATTTTCAACTAATTGTATCACCTTTATTTGTTAAATACAATGTTAAGAGAATCTTTAAAGTAAACTAATTATTATTATCATCAATTTCTTAAAGTAAACTAATTAATTGGGTTGAAATCATAATATTTTTTATTGTATATAATTGTCATTAACAAAAGCAGATAGATGCTCATCATCTGATCTACAATAGCTATTACTTTAATTTTCCAAAAAAAAAAATGCAACTTATTATTAAAGTGTTTATTAAGTTTTTGAATGATTTTATTTTATTTAAAGATGAGAAAGAAAGATTTCTACCCCATGAAATCCAACGCCCTATGGTCATGTCAACAAATTAAACATTAAAACTAGGTCGTATCATCATGCCATTATACATATATATAAGTCACTCATCATCACCTATATTATTAAAACTTAATTTGAATATCAAAATTATAGTTTCTCCTATATAAAGCATAGACAATGTATTCAATGAATCGTTGGGAAAAAGGAAAAGAAAAAAAAATGTTTGATGGATGATCATGTAAGTCAAATGTGGTAGGTATTTTATTTATTTATTTTTTTTTGAAAGTATGGTAGGTATTTTATTTGATAGAAGCATTCAATACAGAACTAAATTCAACTTCTACTTGACAAAAAAAAAAAAAACAAAAAATCAACTTCTAATATTACCAATAATGCTGTCCTAATCAAAATGGATGAAAATTGATGGTATAGCACTATAGCTAAGTATGATAAAATCAAATGCTCTAAAAAAATGTAGCTACACCAAACTAAGCCAAAGTTCATATATATATATATATATATATATATAAAAGGAGATAAGACTACTAAGCTTATATTAGTTCATGAAATTTCACTTCAATAATTAATTCCATTTTTCAATTTTAAATATATTCAAATTATTTAATAGAATATTTATTATATGTATATGGTTAATCATATTGCTGCTATATTGTGATGATAACCTAATGAATAATAATTTATATTGCACTATTAGATGACATATATAAGTTAAGTTTTTTTTACATGTAATTTAAGTCTCTTAAGAGACTGAAAATGTCATGTGAGTTTACTATTAATTTAATTTATTACATTGATAATTAAAAATATACATAATATCAATATAATTTAAGTTTTTTAAGAGACTGAAAATGTCATGTGAGTTTGCTATTAATTTAATTTATTACATTGATAATTAAAAATATACATAATATCAGTATAATTTAAGTCTCTTAAGAGACTGAAAATGTCACGTGAGTTTGCTATTAATCTAATTTATTACATTGATAATTAAAAATATACATAATATCAGTAATTAATTTGTTAACTAGACTACTGATAATAAACAAATTAACTTATTTCACAATTATGAAATTTAATTAAAAACTAGACTAGACATATTACGTACATATATAAAGTTAGAAAAATAATTGAAAAACCTAAAACTTAAGCCTAATTAAAAATCTAATTCTACTTAGAGAAACTTTTACATTTTTTAAATTTTTAATATTTTTTAAAAACAACATTTATGATTGAATTTTTTACCTTTTTAAGTATTAGGCCTATAATTAAGCTTAAGTTTTAGGTCTTCCTATCACAACTCATAAAGTTAATTACTTTTTTTTTTGGTACAAAGAGACATATATAAAGTTAAAAAAAATCATACTTTCGATCTAGCCATAAAAACTTAGAGATGAAATTAAATGAATGTTATACAACATACAAGTAGATATAGATAGGAACACTCAAGTCCAAATACATGGGAATGGCAATAATGTCATTTTTGGTTTTATCCAAATGTACTAAACTGGTGTGTCACTGTATTTCACATCCCATCCCCATTATATTACAAGACTATATATATTAGGGCTTAAATTCAAGTTTTTTTTAATCATTATTCTATTTTTTTATATATAAAAAAGAACAATATATACAACACTCATCACTATTTTTACGACGGTTTAAATTGTTTTTGTTAAGAAGAAGAATAATTTGAACTTTTCCAAATAATTTGAGTAAAGAAGAAGGGATTCTTATCTTTGGTTTTTTTATGGAAGAAGAGAAATCTAGATTACTCTAAATTATTCCCCCTTTTGTAAATATTAATTAATGACTAAGGAAATCGATTAATAAATAAATAAATAAAGCTATGCCTTTAATTTTGTAATTACTCCAATGATAATGTCCAACAAGAAAAATCTAATATAGTAAAATATATGATTGATTGTTTTGATTTTTTCATTGTATCTCTAACCTAATATATCAATCATTAATCCATATATTATCAACCAAATTTTATTTACGAGTTTGTGATTAGCTTAATAAATAATTACGTACACATGTATAATTTGATTAACTGTTTATGTGAATTGTATGAGATAAAAAACTCTTTTAAAAGAATAATATATACATAGTGGTACACATGGCATAGATATTTCAAAGTCCAAACTTGACTTAGGCTGAAAGTTACCTAATATAACAAGGCCTCTTAAAATATTTAATTAGCTACGAGCAATACTAAGTCAAATAATTTTTTTCTTAAAAAAAAAATCAAACATATATCATGTTTTTACCCAAACCAATTGCCCTCACCTACAAACCTATAAAGATGGGACAAGCTAGAAATTGAACTTCAGATAGCATGTTAGCTATTAAGAATTTATTTACTTACTTATTAATTATTATTATTCTAAATCAAATTTTCAACAAATTTTAATTACTATATAATTTTTATTATTTTATTTTATTAGCAAATTAATCATCACATCAAATTTCAATAAAAGGTTAGATAAATCAATTTCTATGGTTATATTTAATAAAGATATAATAATTCTTAAGAATTTTAAAATTCCTAACTCTATATACATGAACAATCTGATATTAAAAAAAATAATTTGTCTAACAAAATAAAAGTTTAAAAATTTATTTGGTGATTAAAATTTGTTAATAACTGAAAAATTTAATTAAAATTTTCTTAACAACTCATTTGGGATATTCCTCTATTATTAATAAATCAAAGGGATCGGAATATGTATTTCACTCAAATGTAAAATTTTATTAAAGATTTATTTATTTAATATAATACTTCATTAAAAGGTAAAAAACTTTCACAAATTTAATTTAATTTATAAGAAGCCGAGTTATCTTATTGGCTGGGGAGCACCACAAATAGCGAAGGATCATATGTGACTATCCAATAAAAATTATATATGTGGATCGATAATAATAAGAAAATAATAACATAAATCATTTTTATTTAATATCTATAATTTCATATATATATATATATATTATTTATTTTTTGTTTTTTAATTTCATAAACTTTTTTTTTCACATGATTCAAGTTATACACATTTAGTAGAGATAACTGCATAGATAAAGTTTGGAAATTGATACTTGTTTAAATAAGTAAAACAAGTGTAAGGAAAAAGCTAAGTAAGAAAAGAGCATAGTAGAATATGCAAGGTATATACTTCTTATTTATAACATTTTCTTCTTTGATCCCTCAAATATAGAAGACTGAAAACTATAACATTTTTAGAATAGTGGATTAATGGTGACCAGAGATAATAATCTTGTTCAATTTCTTTCCCCTAATGCCACTTCTTTAATTTTCTTTCACTTACTCCCTAATACACTTAATAATAATTATTATTAATAAATTTTTCAATTTCCTGTATTTTTTCTTATAGAAACACTTTTTTATTTTTGACAAAGAAGAAACACCTTTTTATAGAAGAATAATATTAGATATATCATTATACACTTTATTTTGCAACAAGAAAAATATAAACATTAGCATAAATATATTGCTAAATAATATGTATAATGTGTATAATGGTATACCGTACACATAGATTTATTCTTGTTGAAAAATTTTGGTCGTAAACTCTTAAGTTTTACATTATTCTCCTTCTTATTATTATAGATTAAAAACAATATTATTTTAATTAGAATAGAGAGACACACAAAATTAAACAAGAAATGAAATAGTCACAAAAAAAAACAAGAAATGAAATGAGATATTGATGTTAGCCGAAGAAACGACAACAGAAGAAGACAAAAGAAACAAGGGAAAAAAAAAGTAAAAAACGCCTTTCATGGACAACTTGAGATGAAACATTGAAACCTTGATGGGATTCATCTCTTTTTTCTTTTCTTTTTTTTTTTTTTAACATAAATACATAATGTTAAAGTGATATAGAATAGTAGAAAGCAATAGAAAAAGACACCGCAAACCCAACCCAAAATAGTGAATAAATAAATACTATTAACAAAAGTACCAGATGTATAATATTACTGCAAACAGCACAGGTGCTCCATAATTTATGATAATTTAATGATTTTAACCGTTAATTTTAATTTGTATATATTTTAAAATCATTTTATAATTAAAATCAACGGTTAAGATCATTGAATTACCATATACCCTAGAGCAGCTGACCTATTTTAAATATTACTTGCCCACAAAATTTATTACCATGAAATTAGCTAGATTACTTGTTTTAGTAGTTTCTTATTCATTTATTTTCCATTTCCTTAATATATATAATAATATATAAGAGTAAACAGGGATGAGAGAGAGTGCAGGGGCGAGAAGGGTGGTGTGTGGTGAGTGTGGGAAACACAGTGAGGTCTCCGGCAACGCCGGAAGAAGAAATAAGGGGGAGAAGGGGGTTTTGTATCTAGTGCTAGGAGGTTTGGTCGGGGGTGGAAATAACCAACCAGGGACAATCATTCAACAGGGATGAACCGCATACAGTGTTTGTTGATCATCTACCTCTAGATATAACCAAGAGAACTCTTTACAAGGAGTTTGGAAGATGTGGCTACATATTAGATGTGTATATATCAAGAAAGGAAAGAAGGCGTGTGACATGCCCATTTGCTTTCATCTGATATAATACTCGTGGTGGTGCCATGAAAGCCATTGATATGCTGAACGGAGATATGTGGGAGAAATGGGTTAGCAAGGGCCGGCAGCAATATTGGGAGGCCACGGCAAAACATATTTCAGAGGAAGACTCAAAAATGGATTGCGGTCATGAAGTAGAAAGTGACACAAAAATGGGTTGAGGTGGGGAGAAAAAAGGAAGGTGAAACTAGTGGAATACGAAAAGAAGTGATTAGTAGTAATGCCGAGCAAATGACAAGAAAGGAGATTGAAGCCGTGTGGGCAGAAGATCAGAAGGACAGATTGCAGAGAAGTTTGTTGGGTGTTTCAGTGAAACCCATTGAACTCAGAAAAGTAATGTATTAGCTATTGGATGAATGAAAAGGTCCTGGTGAGATAGAAGTCAGAGATGTTGGTCCCTACAAGTGTCTCGTCACCTTTTCCTCGACTGAAATTCGCGTTTAATGATCAGTTGCTACTTTCGATTTTTGATGAAGTGGTACCTCATTGGGGTATCTTTTGGTGCCATTCTCGAAGAGTGTGGATCGAAGTTACAGGTATGCCGGTATGCTTATGGTGTCCTGAAAATTTTGAAAGGATTGCTAAACTCTGGGGTTGGCATGTTCGCCACGATGACAGATTGGAGGAATCCAAATCATTCACTACAGCAAGAGTTTTTATTGATTGTTTCCAATGGGAGGAAGTTAGAGAGTGGATTTCGATCAAAGTGGACGATAGAACCTTCAAAGTCTATGCTAAAGAGGTTGGTGCAGAAGTATATAACGTCCAATCCCACCCTGACATGGCTGAAAGCAGCTCTGTTTCTGTCGATGAAACGACGATGGACTCTGTGGCGGCGGATTCTATGGAGATGCAACGGCCGACATTGAAGGGAAGTAAAGATTTGAATTTGCATAACGTTAGTGATCCCGTTATCGATGCCATCATTAACGGTGATTTCCAAATCATTAATACAATTAATTGCAAATTCAATTGAGGGCGTGATGAGGTGATGTATACGAGAATGAATAACTCCCTAGAGAAGAGTGATAATGATGAGAGCAACGATTTCGAAACTCGGTGGGATGTATTAGGCTTTGATCCCATGATTGTTGAAGCCCAATTAACCAAAAACACAGACTTTGGACCTCCAAGTAATTTGGATACAATGAATAGGCCTTTTGTCACTGAACCGAACAAGCCGTGTGCTCATGGGTTGACTTCCAATGATTCTTGCCCATACCCGCCCGGATATGGCCCATGTACGAGTGAATGTCATGTTCATCACACACTTGGTAGGGTTTCCAATTCCGAGAGTGTTGTGAGGGAAACACCGGTGTGTGAGGGCAACCTTGTGACTGAAGAGTTGGTGTCTGACCATGCGAGTGACGCTCTCAAACCAACAGAGTCCATCTCAGAGAGTTCGGATACAAGATACTGTATAAACAGAGAAAGGGTGGGAAGCTTGGGCGATCTCTACAATTATTGCGAGGCTGACGGCGGCGGTGATGATACTCTGGATGACGAAAATGAGAGTAATGATTTGAATGAAGGGCACGCTGTGACTAAGAAACCTTCTGATGTCGATGCTGAGGCGGTGAATGACACTTGGGTCCCTGGCAGCTGTGGCGAGGTTGCGTCGGACACAGGCGGCATTGATGCGATTCTGGAGGCAGACAGTGTGGTGGCTAGAGGAGCGATTGGAGGAATGGACGGGTGTGTGAGGGACGAAGGTTGCAGTGATGAGACGGCTAGTGATGAAATTCGCTACCTAATCAACGATGATGTCTTCAATGCTTCATTGTTTCAGGACGAGAATGATGGGGTCAAAGAAAATTCAGAGTTTGAGAGTGAAGGTGCAGTGGGGGAGGAGTGGGATTCAGTTGAGAAAGAGGATAGCTCTGTTGAGATCCTTGCTGCCAAAGAAATCTGGTGCCGTGCAGGGTTATACATTGGCAGTAGTGAAGAGGAAGAAATCCATTCGAAGCTTGTTAGACAGAAGAAGGTCGAAGGCAAGAAAAGACCTGATCTTAGACCAAAAGAACAAAGGCAAGGGAAAAAGCTACCATGTATTCAAGGAAAATCATTTGTTACTAGGAAGCTAATGTCAGGTACAAAACCCAAACTGAGATGAAGTTGATATTCTGAAACGCAAGGGGATTAGGGGAATGGTAAAACAGAAAATGCTGAGGTATGTCTTAAGTTGTTAATGTTGTGGGGTGGTAGAGACTAAAATGGTTCATTTTGTTGTTGGGCTGTGAATATAATATAAAATTATAGAAATGGTAATGCTTGGATATTGTAGAGACTAAGAAAGATACTCTAGATAAGAGTTTTGTCCATAGATTGTGGGGAAGTAGTAACGGTATTAGGTGGGATTATGTTGAAGCAGTGAACACTGATGGTGGAATTTTATGTGTCTGGAGTGATGGTTTCTTTGAATGTGAAAAGGTGTTAAAAGAGGTTGTAAAAAATTCTGTTTGAACTTGGGGTGCTATTGTGTGAGATGAGTACGAAGGTTAGGGGGTTGGTTGGTGTTGATTTAACGGCAATAGATGAACATAATATATGCATGCTCGAACTGATTCAAATTGGAATGGAATTTGTGAAGCTATTGGTGGGGCATGAAAATCAGGTGAAAGGAGTGTAGAAAGAGCTATTTTTGCGGCTGCTCACTTGTTCAATGATAAACAAAATCATCAAACACAAGAACACAAATGTAGAAGAAGTGAGAAGTATAACTGATGCTATTTTTATCAGACAGGACAAAGTATAAGTGGAAGCATGCAAAGGGAAAGCTATATTGTTCAAGTGATGGTAGACCTTTCCATGGATTAAAGCAATTTCATGTCTCTAATAAAATTGATACTTTTGAATTTTGATATTAATTAAAAGATAAAAAAATCTTACTACAAATTTCTTGTTTGTAATTAGGTATACAAAGAGGAGTAAAGAAAAAAATGCCAGGTTTTCTTTCGTGCTTTTTTAGAATTTTCTCTCGTGCCCTAATAAAATTTTTCTCGGGCAATATTAGAGTTTCCTTACTCATTTAGAGTATATAATAATCATTGATCTGTAACTCTTTAATTGAATATCTCTAAAAAAAACGTTATTTGGGAAGGAATGAAGGCTTCAAGCTTTTTCAAAGACTCATTTATTTCAATAATGATTTTTGTGTTACAAAGAGAAGAGACAACCATTTGAAAAAATTCTATAATAATGATTCTCTCTTTTAGTTTATTGAGGTGGAAGTCGCCATCCGTTAATTGGCGCCCAGAAAGACATGAAAGTATTTTGCAGGAAATGTTAGGGTTTGGGAGATCCTGACATTCTATAAATTGAAAAAGGATCTATAAAATTTATTCTCTCAATAATGATTTTATTTGTGAAACTAAAAATCGATCTCGAATAGTGAAACATAAGTTGAATTCTTGTGATTTTGAAAAATGATTTCTACATAATTTCTTTGGTTTAAGTTTAATTTGGAAGAATTTAGGAAAACTATCCATTACTGTCTCCCATGTGCCATCATCTTTGAAGCCGAATCTAAAAATGGTGATATTTGCTCAAAATGTCAAGAATCAAATTATTCTTGATATCTGTCATCGAGATCAATCTTAAGTTTCAAATATATTGCTTTTCGTGATTTTCTTCTTTCTAAGTATCTTTTTCTCCAAATCAATTTAATATCTTTAATTTTTGTAGAGATCTCACTTTATCTTACTTTGATTGTCCAAATTATACTTAAATCATATGTATTTATTTTTTTATTAAGCTAAATAAAATACAAACTATTAGGGGTGAGTACTGGTATGGGTAGTCCAATTACTCGATCAAAACTAAACCAATCTGATTATATCGGTTCCATATCCAATGAGTAATCGAATATAATTGGGTTAGATCCAAACCAACATGACCTTAATCGGTTCGAGTATTGATTTTGATGTCACAATACCCAAACCAACCCAATTAGGTTTATATTAATTTAAAGAAATAATAAAATATAATAATATATATACAATTTTATTCTTCCTAACTCAAATTATTATATTTATAGTTATTAAAATTTTTTATTATATTTATTAAAGTATAAATTTGATAATATATTACCTTTTATTAATTTTTTAATATTATTTATTATTAACATAAATATTTTTTTTATATTTTTATATTTTTTTTTCAAAATTTTATTTTAAATCAGATATCCAATTATCCAAACCAATCCAATCCGGATTTAATCGGTTTGGTTTTGTTCGAATTCACTTGCTAGAAATCTCAAATCCAAATAAATCCAAACAGATTAAAATTTAATCGATTCGGTTCCTATTTTTCTTCAAATCCGAACCAACCCAACCCGTACTCACCCCTACGTATAAAAAAAATTGAGGTATACTAAGTGAAAAATTATCTTATAAGTGTGCAATATATTTAGATTATGATAAATAAAAAATTTAAATCACTCTTTTTTAAATATTTTTACAAAAACTTTTTTAATTATGACTTTGTATGTTTGCTAGGTCACCGAAAAAAAAAACTTTGTATGTTTGCTAAACTAAAAAAACAATGAAAAAAAAAACAGAAAAAGAAAAAAGAAGGAAGACACACATGACGCAACACTCCAGAGGCAAGGAGAGAGAAGAACGCATTAACTCAACCAAGAAAACAGAGAGAGAGAAAGAAAAATAGAAAGAACCTCACTTTCCTCTTTCACCATTTTCTTCTTCTTCCTTCTTTTTCTTTTTCTTCTTCGTCTTCTTCTCTCCTTCTCTCTCTACCATGAATTCAAGCAAAACAGAGGAAGAAGACCTCTTCCTCCCCGACCACCACCAGATCCCACCTTCCACCACCACCACCGCCGCCGCCGCCGCCGCCACCACCTACCCCTCCACCTTCTCCCTCCTCTTCCCTCCATCCCCCTCCCCCTCCCACTCCCCTCCATCTCACTCCAGCTCAGACCACTCCCCACCTCACTCCCCTCAACCTCAGCCCCAAGCCCAAGCCCAAGCCCACCACTCCAAAACCCTATCCTCCTCCTCCTTCTTCATCTCCCCTGAACCCCACATCTCATCCCAATTCTACACCTTCAACCCCGAATCCCACTCCCTCATGATCCGCTCCCTCCTCCACCACCGCCTCCCCTCCGCCGCCGAGATCGTCGCCGCCACTCCCCGCTCCGTCCTCAAATCCTGGCGCACCGTCTGGAAGGATCGAAACGAAGAAACCGCCTACCTCACTGCATGGAAGCGAATCCAAGACAAGCTCCAAACTCACCTCGACCCTAACGGTAACTCTTTTCTCTGCTTCAAGAACAACACTAACCAGTTCGTTTCACACATTAATCAGTGGCAAGACATAGTTATGTCCTCCCATGGCGACACCGATCTCAGGCACTTCAGTTTGAAGGAGACAATTGAGAGGATCAAGCAAATGTGGACCGTTGGAGCTAAATTCTATGGGATTCCCGAGAGTTACATTAGGGTTTGTGTTGCGGCGTGTCCGGTGTGCTCATCGGGGGAAGGAGGTGGCGGCGGCGGTGGGGGAGCTGGCTCGAGGAGCAAGAGAAGGAGGTTTGAGTATACTGAGAGTTTCGATGTGCCGGCGAAAGAGGTGCCTAGTAGGTTGCAGCAATTGGCGACGAAGCATAAGGTTGTGTTGTGTATTAGGCAGAAGTATATTAGGTATAAGCCATTTATGGCGGAGGTGAAGGATTATGCGTGCCATAGGGCTGGCGAGCCGGCGGCGAAGAAGTCGAAGGTTTTGAAGAGGGAGCCTTATGCTTCTAAGAGGTGTGGGTGTGGGTTTCGGATTAGGGCAATCGTGCCAATCACGAATTACAATGAGAAGGACAAGAGTTTTGTGTATCAGGAGGAAGGGATGGCGGTTTTTAAGCTTTATGCCGTGCATTCGGGGCATGAGCCGGGGCCTTTGGATGGGAATGCTAGGATTATGCATAGGGTTGTTGGGCATAAAGGTGGATATTTGATGGATCAGGAGAATGTGTATGGGGTTAGTGAGGAAATGGAGAGTGAAGAGTTTGGTTTGATTAGGGGAAATGATGATGGGGATTTGCAGTTTACGGTGTTGCAGCAGGTGCAGGAGTTGAGGGCTGAGGTTGCAATGCTGGAAGGGAAGGTTTCGAGGATACCAGGCGAGTTGTTGGGAACGGTTTCGAGGGAGTTGTTTGATATTGTGAATAAGATTAGGAGTATAGGGGAAATTGAGGGGTTGAAGCCAATTGGGTTGATTGATA
>JASCZI010090701.1:88663-109545 GCA_036250425.1 Stylosanthes scabra
TAGGTTTTCTTTCCTTTTAATTTGTCTTATACTATTTTTTCCCAACACAAATTAAATTCTATACATTTTGTGATGAAAGATTTAATACCATGTCATAAAATTAATTTTTCAAAAAACTTAAATTAATAAGAAGAAATACAGAATTGAGATGCCTAACAAGTTTTTTTTTTTTTGTGTGTTACGTAATAAAAAGTTTATTTTATGTGTCATATATACAAAACTTCTATTTATTATAAGACATGAATTTAATAATTTAAATAATTCGTAAAACAATGCAATATTTTCCATATAATACATACCATTAACATTTTTAGGGTTAGAAGACAAGCATGCACTTGAAAAGGAAATCATCAAGGAACATGGTGAATGTACATGAGTCTATATATGACATTGTGCCTTTAATTTACTTGGTGTGTTCTTATGTCAAATCCATATATATGACAAATAGAAAATGGATATTCATATATATAATTGTTTTCCTATGTGGGGGGGCCTGGTCTGGTGGTATTGTTTCATTTCGTTACCATTCTTCTCTCCGAATGAAATGGGAATGTTTGTTTCTCTCAGACAATTCTGAATCTACAAGTCATGCTTCACAAGGAAAGTGTGGTAACTTCAGTCTCTTTATTTTGATATATTCATTGGATGATATCAAATAAACTTGGGAGACATGAATAATCTATCAGGGTATACTTTGTAACAGTTTGATTTTTGTAATAACTTTGATTATTTAGTTGTCAATTTATTAGTTCTATGAGTTATATATCAAGCTAATTGATATTAGTAACCTAATACCTTAACTTATTATATTTAGAAAAGCAAGAGAATAATAAATAAAAAAGGGAAAGATTGCAATTTAAAATGCATTGTCACCAAAAGAGCTGAATGAAAAAAAGGTAATTATTAGTTAATTAAGTTTAATTTCTTCTCTTTAAGAGAGATCGGAGTGTTAAGTGTTTATTATTTTGTTGTATAAAATTAAGTATATGTAAATTTAAGCAACCAAAGAGAAAACTGAATTAAAGTGAATAATAGCAAAGAATGACCATCAAAATCTTTAAAAAAAAGTAAGCTAAATTAAACCGAAATAAACACAAATAATCTCAAGTTCTAATAACCAAAATAAAACTAAATCAGAATGAACAATAAAGAAAGAACAAAATCTAACACAAAAAGTAAAATAATTTAACAAAAATAAATATAAGAGAAAGAAGAAGAAGGAGACACTTGTGGAGAAGACGATAACGCTAAGGACGAAGAAGGAGGAGGATAAGGAGGAGGAAGAGGAAGAAGGAATTTGTGGAAGAGAAAGAAGATGTCCATGGCAGAAGAGAAAGAAGAAAAAGACGACGATGACAACCACGACGAAGAAGGAAGGAGATGAAGACGACAACAACGAAGGAGTGAGCGTATGTTTCAATTGATTATTGATGGTTACGTTTTGGTGAACGTGTACATGTGTGCATGCGTTCTTGGTGAGTGTGGTTGTTGTTGTTGCTTAGATGCTTGGTTTGAATTTAATTAATGATATTACTTGTTCAAATAACATGATTGAAAAGAAAAATAAAAGTTGGTTATGAAATGTTATATCGAATATAAATGAGAGTATAGCTAGTGATATTAGGATTTTTATAGCTTGATTCAAATTCATTGGTATATAGCGTTAGGAGCGTTTTAGGTATAATTGAGAATCAAGTGTTTCTGTATTTTTAGTCATTGATTTTAATTTATTTTAACTATAAAATATATATATGATTAAGATTAACTAAAAATACAAAAACACCTAAGTTCTTGTTATACCTAAAACGCTTCCTATAGCATAAATATATAATAATCACCAAAATAAGTCATTAATCACATAAAGTGACTTAATTTTAATCCATAGCTCAATGCAAATTTTAAACCAATTTCAATATTTTTTATATATATTTCATTTTTTCTTACTAAAGAAAGTAAAACTTATGTACATTTGTGGAGAATACATTACATGGAGAAGTATTTAATATATATATATATATATCTTCTCTCATAAGGTGAATTGCTTTGCAGTCTCATTCAAAATCATGAAAATGTAAGTGCTCTACCTCAATTTCTAGATTCTTCTTAAATCTTTGACTCTTAACATAGTATTCCAATATTTATAGTACCTAATTTCTTGGATATGATACTTCTGAATTAAGATAATAATTATTATTATTTTCATTATTCAATTATATATATACTGCAAATTATTAACTACTACCATTAAGTGTCAATGATTTTTACTAGCTTCTTTGAATAATATCTTTTTCAAATCTCAAAATCACCCATGAAAATAAAGTAACTGATGGTTTCACATTCAAATCAAGGTTTCCCGATTCTAATGGAATCATGTTAATTGGTTAAACTTCAACAAATTTAAATATTATTTAATTATTATGAAAAGCTGGAAAATGATTGAAGTTAGCTTTAGAAGAATATTTTGTAAATGATTTCCCATGCCATCAAATGAGAGGGAGTAATAAACAAATATAAACCTTAAAGTGATCTTAATAATTACTTTGGTTTGGCTCAAGAAAATATTCTAAACTTCAAAAGAATGAAATAGAGTCAAAATCTTTTCCCTCATAAAAAAAAAAACGACCTTTTTGGTCAAATATTATTGATCAGTGTTGCAACTGTCAATAATTAAAAGTATCCTTATTATAAGGAAATTAAAGGTGCCATGTCCATAATTGTTTACTTTCATAACAAACACATGAACAATACTTCATACACAAGAAAATAATGCCTCATCATAAAATGGCTCTTACATGCAATAGAAGCATAACTACTTCACATTATTTATATGTATAACAAGAGGGGTTTGAATTATTTTTTTAAAAATAATAATAAAATCTCAATCTAATGGCACTAGGTAGATTTATAGATTTCTTGACTAACCTGAATTAATAAATTAAAGGATATAAAAAACTAAAAAGTGATTTTTTTATTTCATGATTGATCTCTTACAGGCCATTTCTTTGACCCATTTTAATTAATTAATTAATTAATTTCAATCAAGTTTCATTTTTTTCTTTCCCCTATAGTTTCTTAGGCACATTAATTAAATGTACTTAGCAGCTAATTTGCCGCATGTTCAGGTGACATCCTGTAGTTCAAAACATGATTATTCAAACTGAAATTCCTGCAAGTAATCATAATCAATTTTCATTTCTTTTTTTAATCATTCCCAGGTGTTGACCGCACGAGTGGGAGGGAACTTGTGGGGTCCTTCATTCCACAAAGAGCCCTAATTCATGCTTTCCATTTTTTTTTATGAAAAGCATATTAAATTTATCCTCTTATTAAATGTTTTTAAACAATGTTTACTAAAAATACTTTTTAATTAATAAATAACGAAATGATATAATCCATGAAACCCAATTTTTAAAATAGAAAATATTTTAGAGACAAAAAGATTAGCCAAAATAACCAAACTTTTTTATTTGTAATTTATTAATTATTGCTACTGAAATAAATAATTAATTTCAGATGTTATAAATATATAATTATAAATATTATATATATAAAATTATGAATGTTAAATTAAATATAATAATTTTATATTATTGTGTTTCTAACATTACTCTTTAAAATTTCAAGACACTGAAAACATTTTTTTCCTATTACATGTAGTATTATTTAGAATAATAATAATATTTTGTTATTGTTATTAATAATTAGTAGAGGTTTAAGCATAGACCAACTTATTAGAAGACACTACCCAGACAATTTTGTAAAGAGTGTTCAAATAATAAAATTAATTAAGGGCCTATTTGTATGTAATGGGCTGTGCAAATTGCACAAGAGGGGTTTCTTTTGTATTTTCAAACCCTTTTGGGGACAAAGTTGCTTAATCAAGCCACATGACAATGACTTCTAAGTTAATTAAAAGTTCTTACTTTTATGTTTTGAATCGTAACTGTACTTTTCAGGAGTTGTGTGTGTCTGGATCAGCTAATACACAATTTCTTAATTACAGGAATGAACAAAAAAGAAAGGTTTTTTTAATTAATGTTAATAATAATTAAAACAAATGGAGACTCCTAGCTAGGTGGAAACGTTAATTAACTGAAAAGACAAAATATGTAGTAGGATACTAGAGTTTTTAGAATCAATACATAAGTTATCATATATAACCACCTGATTATTTTGATGGATTATATAATGAAAGAAATGGTGAATCCTTGTATGAAAATATTTAAAATTGCAAAAAGTGATGATGTAAGCTCAAATTTATGATATTCGAAGACTTTTTAAATGAACTGTGTTCATATCGAAATTTAGAACTACTATCCTTGTAATGGTAAAATATAAATTTGTAGGATTGAGATACTAGGATATGGTAATTTTTTTTGTTTCAGGTTGTCATACTCACGTGGAGTAGGAATACCTGCAAGAGATTTCGACCATCAAGTCAATAGCACAAAAAATAATATATGATTAGGATTAGAATGAGATACATGTGAAGATTTTACTTCAATATTTATAATCGATGTGTGAACTCTCTTAATGGATCATTTATATGATTTTTAGGCCCAATTAGATGCTGGTATTTAATATTACGTAATATGCGACTATGCGTGATTAGATGATTAAATGTGTAAAATAATTTTTAAAGTAAGTTAACCAAAATTAAATTAAGTTTTGTATATATAAAAGTATAGTTAATTATGTTGCAGTAACTTTGCAATGATTTGAAATCTCACTATTTTGTAGTATTTACAATCTTTAGTAGGCTCTTGCATATATATAACTGGAAATACTAATTAGATATGCTATGTAATTTAAGCTTCTTTAGACAAGTTAAAACTTTAATTGCTAGATAAGCATAACTAATTAATTTAATAATTAAGAAGGGCCATCCATTATATATATTTACAGCTTGATCCCACCATGCATGAGTAAGAGTAATTTACGGGTAATAACTTCATATGTATGCATATTCTTAATTAATTATTAAATAGATAGATAGTAGTGTGCTGCTGACATACGAATTTGTTGGTTTACCAACCATTATTTCCTTTCATCCACTAGCTTAAGTTAGATACATAAATACATACAAATATAAGAACTTACGTTATCACATTATTTTTACACCTCTCTTAAAATTAAAGTTTCTTAATTAATATGATGATCAAATCATATATAGATTTGAATAATTGTTAAATGTTAATAGAGACTCCCATTTTTCACAAAAGATGTTAAGGTTCTATTTTGTAAAAGATATAACTTTTCATGTAATTTTCTTTTATTTATCTAAAGTTTTTGAACTAAAAAATTGTGTAAAGCTTATAACCTTATGGATAAAGCTTATAAGCTCCGCCACTATATATTAAAAAAAAATAACTTTTATTATTTTTGAAATTTGAACTCATGACTTTTAATTAAAGGGTAAGAGATTTATCTTCTTAATTAACATCATATTTGTTAATATATATTATAAACTTTTTCTTGTTAATTTCTATTAATACATTAGGATCGGAATAATATGTCAATACAAAATTTTTGTCAGATCGCGATAATTTTCTAAATGAAAAAATTTTCAGCTCATTTGTTAAACCGTCGCATAAATCGCCGCTAAGCGAAAAAACTGTTGACATCTGATGAAATTATTGCAGTGTGTGACTGAATATGGTATATATAAAAGATGCATTATTATAAGAATGGTATGCTTATATCTAAGCTTTATATTAATAACCAAAAGCAGATAGATGACTATTGACTGTGATGATGGTTAATTAAGAGTAGTTTTATTATGTTTGTTATGATAATTCTTCTTCTTTCTATCTTTTCATTAATCGCTTTCTTACTTGCATGTTGACTATTTTTGTTTTCCCCTTTATCATATGTAACCCTATTTACATTCTATCTAAAAAAATTCAATTATATCAAATAGACGGTTAATTTTAAATAAAAATATATATTATGTGTATATTTTATTGATGAGAACTTTAATTAAGTGCATTCAATTATTTAAAAGCACTTTTAATTTAAAATATAATAACAAGTGTTGACTAATAATTTTTATAAAAAAGTATTATTTTAACAAATTTTTAAGTGTTATATATATAACAACTATATAGTAATAGTCATCGTAAAATCTACTTTTTAATTAAGAATACTTTAAAGGGATATATACAACTTTTTATCGTTAAACTAAATTCTAAATATTAAAGTGTATAAAGGGAATTCTAAAAGCTTTCGTATCTTATTTTAATTTCTCATGATGTCTTAAATTACTAAAAAACTTAGGCCGTTAACAATGAATTATGTATCGTGCTATAAATATTTTAGTGTTTTTAGCTGTTAATTTTAAATTAATTTTATTATAAAATATTATTTTATAATTAAGATCGATGACTAAATACAATGTAATACTTAAAATCACAGAACACTTAATATAAACTTATTTAAAAATTTGACTTTGTTCACTTAATTCTAACTCTAAATAACTTACGTATCACATTAATCAAAATAATATGGATTCAAGTATTAATTAATGAGGTAGTGGAATTGGGTGGATCTAAGAAAGTTTAATTCATGAAAGTCATAAACAACACACGTGTCATAGCAGTGACAACCACTGTTCATGATTCACACTTGACAGTCACAAACCGAACGGCGCGGTGACAAGCTTTTCCTTCTCAACCAATCATTCTTATATCATTAACCATTTATAATAAACAAATCATCAATTTTAAATTTAGGTTAAATACTTTTATATAATTAAGTAATTTATATCTCTATTTCTTAATCCATTGCAAAATTAAATAATTATTGTTGAAAAATAAATAAATGAATAGTAGAAAAACAAAATATTCTATTTTTGTTTTATACAATATACCCAATTTGACAGATAAAAATTAATTCAACTATTTCAACTTTATTTAAAAGTTTATCATTAAATAATAAATAATAAATTTAAATTGTCAAAACTTAATATATATGTAATTACTATGAGTGATATACTAATAGTATAAAATATTTTATACAATTGTATAATCATATTTTTTTTTTATAATTAACTAATCATGTAATAAATAAAAAATATTTTTTATATAATATTATATAATTAAATACATGTATAAAATATATTTATAGAATTTGAATTTATATAATTATTTTATTAGAAAATTTATCATCTCATCCATGTATGATTGTATGTAGTCTAAATCTGATCCGAATTAGTTATGGCAAAATTTTGGATACTGGATAAAGGAAAAAAAAAATTCCATGAAAAAAATTGTAAGTATGTAATAAGTGAGAATAGTGATGCTAATTTCTTACTTCTAAAGGAAACGGTGAGTGGGTCCCACTTAAATTTCTTTGCACGTGGCGTCATAGCATTTGGTTCTCTCTTCCGTTATTACCCTTTGACCGCCAAATCCAAGTGTTGACTCAACCTGCTAAAAAGTAAAAACCTTTTTTGAGTTTAATTTATTTTTTTAAATAAAAAATAAAAAAATTTCCCAAAAAAGTTCAAAAAGAGAAAAATTAGAGATATCTTTGCTTCATTCCTTGGATAACCTTTCTAACAAATTCTCATTATTTGTACGTATTTCAGATAATTAATTTTATTTTTTTTTTAAAAAAGGAAAATCCAATACACACTTTATTTTTTAAAAAAATAAAAAATTTAATTTGGTTGCTGTTTGCAAGCTTACATCTACATTAGCTGGTATGCAACTCACCCACTATTTATTTCTTCACTCTTCAACAGCCACAACTATTTTAATTTATTATATATTTATTTCCCACTAGTCCCCAATTATAGTTAAAAAGAAATGTAATCACCGAATTGAAAGAGAACCTGAAGATGGAGGGTGATTGACGTCATTTTTTAATGTCTCTATGCATATATAAGTGCGTAACTCATAGGGTTATTAAGCTTCTTTTTGGCATTTTTTAGAGAAGGGAAAGACAAAACTATGTGTCATTTTCAACCCTAGCTACTTATTATTTTTATCTCACTAAATAATAATAGTGCATATATATTATATTATGAGAGAAAATAGAGTTTGCGTCTTTTATCCTCCACGCAGCTTAAAACACGCAGTAACAAATATAGATACTAAGTTTTCATCTCTCCTAATTATCCTATTTTCTTATAATAATAATAAAGTGTCTCTGATTATAGTTGTGATAATTATGGTAATAAAAAACTTGAATTAATCTAATAATCACTGAGTTATGAAATATGAGAAAAAAACTATGGTATAAACTACTGATTAGGATTAATCAAATAAATAAACTATTGCAATAAAAATATGAAGTGTTGAGAGATTTAGTTTATATTTCAAGTTATTTTCTACTATGGTATTATTTTTATTTTTGACTCTCTTCTATAATCCTAATAATAATTCATAAAATTTGTCCCTTCTAATAATATTATTATTGTTCTTTTCAACACCTGTGGAAAGTGACACCGTTTATTAATAAAATGAATAAGTTTATTCACTAGTAAATTTTATATCGTAATCAGATCATAACCAAATCTAAATCATTAGCATAAACTATAACTAACTACCACAAATGTAGTCTTTTAAAATTTGACTTAATTAATTATAAGAAAAAAAATTCGGAATCAAAATTAAGTAGTCATAATTTTTTAAGGGTTATATTAGGTGTATACTAAAATCAGCCATCAAAATCAGCCACCAAGTATAATACTTATTAAAATACAAAATACATGTGTAGTTTAATTTATTTTTAATATGTATTTTATATTTCAATACGTATTATACATTAATGACTGATTTTAGTGGCTGATTTTAGTGTATAAATAGAATTGTTCTTTTTTAATGTATTTATTTTTTATTTTCTACCACATGCATGGACTTGAAAAGTTAATCAACAATTGAAAAAACAAAATAAACATTATACCAATTTATTTGTAATTAAAATAAAATAAAATATGATAAAATTTTATAATAAATAATAATAAATTAGTAACTCGTATAAAATAAATAAATATATATAGACCTAATGTAATTCATTATTTAATAGCATCAAACAATGAATCTTATTCCATTTTGGGTCCCAAACAAAAACCTCTTTCAAGATTTGCATCATCCTTGTTTGCTCCAAATCAAAACCTTCCTTCCTACCCATCAATACATGTCTCTCTTAACTCACATGAATCTCACACAATAAGCACCTATATATATATAGAGTCTCTGTGCACTTAGTCAAATAAAGGAACTAGGAACTAGTATCTTCATCTTCATCATGACTTGTTATATATTGTATTTTGTGATCACCGGACAATAATGAATTAAAGGAAGAAAAAAAAAGGGAATAATAATAATAATAATAATAATAATGATAAAAAGCAAGAAATTAAAGGAGAAAAAGAAAGTGTTTGTGTGTGTATGTATTGATGAGGAAAATAGTAAGCTAAGACCTAAAGGGGCTTATCGCATGTTTGCTTCACGCAAGCAACTAAATTTGTGGGGTGTGTTATTTAAAACCCTTTATTTTTCTTTTTTTTTTTAATTTTTTTTTTTTTTTTGCATCCTCGCTTGGCTTTAAAGACTTCCTCTTCTTCTACTTCTTAAATTCTTCTATTCTCTCTCTCTTCCCTTTTTAAAAATCATTCATTAAAATACTAATCTCACACCAAACCCTAAATTCGTACAAATACACCTCAACATTCTTTTTTCTTCTTCCTCCTTCTTCTCTTCATTTTTTTTTCTTTCTCTTCTTAATTCCTCTCTATATGATCCTCAAAGCCCCTTATTTTTATTATTACTTAACCCTAACAAATCACATACCCTTTAATCAAACCCTAAACATTAAAATTCTTTTCATCCTTGTAATTAAAACCTAAAATTAAAGTACCCTAGCTAATTACTCCATATTAAAAGATGAGTATAAACACTAGTTCTAGCGGAAGCCCTAGTGGTGGTGGTTGTGGGGGAAGCAGTACTGGCGGCGGCGGCAGCGGTGGTGGTGGCCCTTGTGGGGCTTGCAAATTCTTAAGAAGAAAGTGTGTGGCAGGGTGTATATTTGCACCTTACTTTGATTCGGAGCAAGGCGCCACACATTTTGCGGCGGTTCATAAGGTTTTTGGCGCTAGCAATGTTTCAAAGCTTCTTCTAAATATTCCAGTTCATAAGAGACTTGATGCTGTTGTCACCATTTGTTATGAAGCTCAAGCAAGGCTTAGAGACCCTGTCTATGGCTGCGTTGCTCATATCTTTGCTCTTCAACAACAGGTAAAAATTAATTTAATTTATTAATTGAAATTAGTATCATATCATTATAATCATGTCTATTATCATCTTGAAAGATGGTTTACTTAAAAGGGAAATGTTAGAAAAAAATCAGCGAAAATAACCCAAATTTTTTTATTTAAATATATAATTATAAATATTATACATATAAAATTATGTATGTTAAAGTAAATATGATAATTTTGTGTAATTATATTTCTAGTATTATTCTAATTAAATATGTTAAATTGTTAATATATATAATTTTTAAAGGGACAATAATTTTTTTAAAATATGATTTTAGTAGATAAGGATGGAAGTAAATATATAGAGAAATTAATTAATTATATTTTGGGCTATTTATTAGTATTTGTTTGCTTCTTTGTTGGTCTTATCATGAGTATGTATGTATATATCTTCTCCCTAAGCTTTTGCCAGCTATGGTAGCTAGCTATAGCTGAGGACTTAGAATTAATGTGGTCAGCACTTTTAGACTAGAGTTTAATTCTTTCTTACGTTTTTCTTGACTTTAGAATAATGAATGAGCAACTTAATTTGGAATTCTAGGTATTCAAAATCAGAATGAATTGAAGGTCATAGCTTATAGATTATAGGTACATTAGAGAAAGGTTTTTCTAAATTTGCTATTAAAATTTATTTACATACATCCACACACAAGTTGGCATGGAAATTTCGAAGCTCAAATATGTCCATAATTTAAGCCCAAGTTTTTGTTTTATAGTAAATTATCATATATAGGGATCGGATTATTAGCCCTCATGCATGAGCAAAATTAGTTGGGTACGGAATATGTGCATTATTTTTGCAACCCTTTATAATTATATATATGTAATAAGCTAAGGAAAGGAAAATATATGTTATATTTATATATAAATTATTTTACCAACTTTTTATTATTAGAGTGAAAGTTATTAGTACTTGTGACATGAAAATAAATCTACATCTATTTTATAAAATTTAATTTTGATATATATCGATAATTAGGTTAACACATTTAAATGATATTTTAAATAATAAATTAAAAAATTAATTATTTTTACTGATATAATTGTGTATATTTAATTTCAATATATATGTAAATCTATTTTATACAGGTACATGAAAATAAAATTCTTTTCTATATATTAATAAGAAAGATGGCATCCGAAACATGATGAGATTGAATTGATGAATCTATATTATTATATACTCATTTTGTAGCATGGTTGGTTTTTCTTATTGGGTTTCAAATCAAACATAGGCACCTTCTAATTATATTGTTGTTCCATTCTTCAACACAAACCTTTACATAGTGTGCTTTGTGCCATATGAAAGAGGAGCAAAAGTTGGGTTTGTGGGAAAGAGGAAACAAATGGGGTATAGGGCATAGGAAACCATGGAACAACCTAAACTATATTTATAGGGGGGACACAGTGTCTATCCTATTTCTTTCTTCCTTTCTGAAATCTATAAAATCTTAATTGATTAAGAAATGATTATGATGTGGTCGGCGGTTACATAAAATGTGTGTTACTAGACCCCTCTAAATATAAAGTCTATGCTTTTATTTAATTATTTAATTATTTAATTATTTATTATTTGGGTCATTACTAGTTACTACTAACTTTCTTAGTATTCGCTGGTTTTAGGGATTTTGTCGGTTAGTTTCTTGGGCTTAGGCAATTTTCATAGGGGCATAGTACATCCTTTTGTCCCTACTTGGTCAAATTTATTCTTTTCAAAATTACTTAAATAAATAAATAATAACAATAATAATAATAATAATAATAATATACTTAAATAGCATTCTCCACTTTTATTTTTATTTTATTCTTGAAGAATAGGTATGAGGTTGGAGAAAGATGAGACACTATCACAACCAGCAAACTTCCTTAAAATGGGGAATTTCAGTTTTATTTATTTTGTCATTTTTAAAAATAAATTTATTACTACTTACTTAAGAAAACTTGTTAGCTTATTTTGCAAATTGCTTATTTGTAGAGATAAAATGAACAAGAAGCAAAAGCTAAAATGGCGATTTTGATATATAATGCATGGTTGCTTAGCTTTTTTTCCTTCTATTCCTAATTAACTTCACATATATCATGGTTCAAAAATTATTTTTTAAAAAAGGAGAAAAAATGTCCTCATATAAGACAATGTTAATGACCCAAAAAAAAAAAAAGACAATGTTTACACACAGAAAATTTTTTTATTGTCCCCAAAAACTACAGTATGTATGTAGATTCATGAATATCTAGAGGTTATATATATAGTACAAGTATATACTTTCACAGTTTCATGTGACTATAATAGGAGTCTTACTTCTCTAACTTAGAAATCTGTAAATTAATTTTATTTAGTTAATAATAATTATTAGGTATCCAATCCCTATGCCCTCATAACTGTTGTCCAATGTTGAAAATTTGGAAAATTTTAAAAAGAATTCATATTTATTTATATTTTATGTTTCTCATGTTTTGTTTTTGGTAATTAAGATTTTTACAAGTATTCTTTGAAGCTTTTAATAAATATAAAATGGAAGTCTAAATATCATCTTCTTGATCCCTTGAGAGATCAAAATCAAAATAAGTTAAATCACAGGGACCAATTTGTTATTTAAAATTAGAAAAAATATAATATTCTTACATAAAATTAATATTTTTACTATAAAAAGTTATTATATATAAGAGTAAAAGCCAAAAAAAATATTATATAGCTAGGGGTTAAAAATAAAGTTATTCGTTACTACTTACTAGTTACTACACTTAACCTGGAACAAAAGTAGCTTAATTATTGGACAATTTAATTATCTTTTTTTCTCTTTCCGTTTAAGTTATTTTGAATTAAAATCGAAGATAATAAGATATCATCAAATTAAATTTAACTTAAAATAGTAATTAATTCTTTTTGGAAACAATATTTAGAAGTAGCAGAAATTGATAAGATGTTATTAAAACAATCCCTACAAGTCTCCAATCATGTTGATTTGTTTATTTATTCCGAGTGACTTGGTTTGCACAAAACTCTTGTTTAATAACATCAAGAAGTTTGTTTTGAAGTCACGTTTTCATACTTGCCATTCTTAATAAGTTAATTATTTACTTTCATGAAACTCAACATCTTGTGTTCTTCAAGGTCCATTTAAATATTGGACCACGGGAATGTGCATATGCTATTCCCTTGCCCTAAGTTTTTAGTACTATATCAATTTATATATTATTATAAGAATTATTGTTTCTATCAAAATTAAAGATAGATAGGACAATCATGTTGGTTGGGGGTAAATTGAAAAAAAAAAGCATTAGAGATAAATCTAAAACTTCACACAAATAAACCTCAAAGATGAAAAATATATTATATCGAGATTTTTAGGATGTGTTTGATTTCTATTTTCATTTTTCATTTTTTTATTTTTAATATTTTCTATTTTTTATATTTTGTGAAAGAAAAAAATATGAGATGAAAATAGAAAATATAATTTTTTTTTGTTATTATTATTTTCTTTTTTTCCATAAAATTCAAAAAATAAAAAATAAAAACGCAAATCGAACACACTATATCTTAATATTAAATTTTTTTTTGGCAAAGCTTATAAGATTTGATTGATAGTTATGGTACACTATTGATATTCTAATTGTTTTGTCCTTGATTAATTTTTTTTGCTATTTTGCTTATCAGGTAGTGAGTTTACAAGCAGAACTTTCATATTTACAAGGTCATCTTGCAACCCTTGAATTACCTCATCCACCACAACCATCTCCTTCTCCACCGCAACCAGCCCTAGCCCCTCCAACTCTCTCAATCTCTGACCTCCCACCTCCACCTCCTACTCCTGCCAGCACCACCACAGTGTCGGCCACATATGATTTGTCTTCCCTCTTTGAACCCATGGCCCAAACTTCTTGGGCCACGCAGCATAGGCCCAATGATGTACCGCGCCAATTTTTTAGTGGTGGCACATCAACAACTTCACAGTCTAGTGGTGCCGGAGGCAGTGGTGGCGGCGGCGATCTTCAAACCCTGGCTCACGAGCTTTTGCGTAGACATGGATCCGATCCTCCAACATGTTCTAGTGCACCCTCATCACAATCTCATTCAAAATGAACACAATCTTGGACTTGATCTACTGATCTTTGGCCAATGTGGCAGATTAGGGAGAAATCTCAAATTGAAATTACAATGTTTATTGAGAATGAAATTAAAGTAACTATATAATAATTGTTCTTTTATATATATACATATATATCTTTGATTTGTTTTTACCGCTTTGTTTTTTTCATTTTTTCTCAAAACTATATTTTAAATGTTAGTGAACTTAACAAATGTAGACCTGATTTTTTATTTCCTTTAATTTTCCTTCTATTGACTAATACATATATGACTCATGAATGTTATAAACAAATTATTTTGACCAATGTGAGCATTGCATGGATATGGCAAAATTGCAATTAGAAAGTTAGTTTTTGTTTTTTTTTTTTGGGGTATTCTCTCCTAAGTGCCTATGAGTCAAATCTCATTTATTTACTAGCAAGTACATGTCAAGTAATTTCAAGTCATAACTTATTGAGCTGACCTAAAGGTATTATATAATTGTAATATGTGTTTAAATTCAATTGCATGTGATTGAATTGGAAATTAGCGTTCTCACCAATAAATAAATACTTATATACTCTAAATCAAAGACTAAAAAAAATGGGTTAACTCCCAATTTTTAATAATACCACTCCTGACATGGTTTGATAGAAAAACAATTATAAGAATATAAAATTGCTTATCATAAAAAAATAGTAAGAATAGTAAAAGTATATATAAGGATAAAATTGAAAACAGTTTTTGGACAACGAAAGTGGTATCATGGACCTAAATTTTTTTTGGACTTATCATGGACCTAACTTCTTCAATTCTCACCCTCAAGATTAGTTTTTTGTCAACCTATTGTTTTGGGTCTAAAACATGTATGTGTTCTCTTTTTCTTTTGATGTCCATATGTCTTCTACTTTATATGGTTGTAAAGAATTTTAGGCCCAATTGTTTCTGAAGAAAAAGTATATTATATGATTGGTGACAAGAGTTATCTGACCTTGGGCTCTGTCATCTTGAAATAAAAATGAAAACAAAGAAAAAGTTCTATACTTCTACTTCAAGCACAAAAACAAAAAAACCCCGGATAAAGCCCTAAGTCTATAACAAATACGATGCACGACACAAGACACGACACAACCCGCGACACGGCGACACAAGACACAACACTTTTTTATTTTTTCATATGACACGGGAACACGACATATATATAAAATATAATGTATTTTTAATAAAATTATAATAATATTTTGATATTTTATTTATATTAAAATTTAAATTATTATCTTTAAATATTTTTAGTGTCTTTCTTAATTAAATAAAATATTTAAGATATATTTTAGTTTTAAGGAATAGTAATATATATTATTTTTAAATTTATTTTTAGGATATAAGTTAAGAATAAAGTTGGACACACGGACACGTAATGATATTAATTTTGGAGTGAAAAGTGTGTCCGAAGATATAATTTTTTGTTCTTTTAGGACACGTATGAGACACGAAAGATACGCGTATCGGACGAGTGTCAGTGAGTGTTGTGTTCAAAAAGTGTCCAACACATGGACACGCCAATTCAACCAAGTGTCTGTGCTTTATAGATAACAATTGATTCAATGATCATGTCCGTCTCTGGACACCAACAAAAAAAAAATTATCATGCCAAATGTTTGGATTTAATTTGATGTCGAAAATTTTTTTCTTAGACTTTAAGAATTATAATTAATTAATTATAATTAAGATAAGAACCCAAATGTTTTTAGCATGTAAAACTAATTCACTCATTAATAATACAAATGAAA
The DNA here is from genome assembly GCA_036250425.1 of Stylosanthes scabra. Classification (NCBI taxonomy): domain Eukaryota; kingdom Viridiplantae; phylum Streptophyta; class Magnoliopsida; order Fabales; family Fabaceae; genus Stylosanthes; species Stylosanthes scabra. The sequence continues at coordinate 104,784 of JASCZI010090701.1, forward strand.
GTTCTAACTGTCCAATTAAGCTTGGTCAATTGAAAGAAAGGAAATTTCACATAAGGCTATAAGCCTATAACTAGAAAAATGTATCAAATATATAGTAATTAAGCAGTGAAATGAATATTTGAATAATAAGTATAAGATTTTAATTTGGGAAGAATAAAAAAGAGAAGTTTATAAATAGGGAGTAAAGTACGGAAGAGAGGGGACATTTTCTAATCATTTGATGGTACGAAAAGCCAAATCTTAAGGTTCACTCATATCTCACTATCTCACTCTCTTAACATGATCATGCTCATGCATGCTTTCATGAACAAATCTTATTTTTAAAGTCTACCTAGGATTGTGCTTCCACTTCTCACGTGACCTTCTATTAACAAATTCTCATTTGCTTTTTCAGACAAATCCAATAATAATCCTTCCATAAGAATAAGATAAGATACATACACTCAAAATATAAAATTGAAATTGTTAATATATTTATTTTAAATAGAAAATTTAGAATAATGTCTTAGAAAATTTAGAATAATGTCTAGGAAATGAGAATAAATATTCTTTATATTTAACATTTTGAACCTCAACAGTTAAAATAGTAATAATTGTGAAGATCTAAAATCCAAGAACGTTATAAATAATTAAACTAAGGGAATATTATTCTATAATAAAACGGCCTAAACATATTTAATTATCAATAAAATACTAAAATTAAATTATCCAAGGGAATAATCAAATAAATAAAAAAGATTAAAAGAACAAAGAATTTTCCAATTCTCCGGCAGCTAGAAGAGATCTGCACGATACACGAAAATCCAATATTACCCTTACTGTGTCATCTTTATTACCCTGGTAAACGTTATCATTTGGAACCAACGGAAGGGCTTTCACGTCAATTCAGATCGAAACTCATAGTTAGTTGCAGAGCTAGTGAGAACCAAAATCGCTCTCTGTCAGAAACAAAATTCCAGTAACCATTTTTTGATATTTTCTTCTCTGCGATTTCAGATCCCACCGGAAAACGAAACCACGACACTTCAACTCGCTCCCTGGCGCCAACTCACTGAGTCAACTCGCCGCCATTGTTGAACAGCGTATAATGCTTCACCAATTCTCACTCTCTCAGCTCATGGAACGAGGATCCTAGCTCAGAATCATCCACATTTTCCCGAACGTCTCAGATCTCGCGCCGAGCGCGCGCGTTTCCGAGTCGTAACTCGCTCCGCAACTCGGGAATGGCTTCTCCGGAAGCCGATTCCCGACTGAGAAGGATCGTCCTCCCCGCGCTCGAGGCGATCGTGAAGAACGCGTCGTGGAGGAAGCAAGCGAAGCTCGTGCACGAGTGCAAGTCGGTGATCGATAGGCTCAGAAATAACAATGCGGAGGTGCCGGCGGCGTCGTCGCCGCCACCTGGCTCTCCTGCCGAAAGCGAGCCCGTCGAGCCTGAATCCACGTCGCCGGGACCGCTCCACGACGGCGGCCCCGTGGAGTACACCTTCGCCCAGTCGGAATCGATCCTCAGTCCTCTCATCAATGCCGCGAACTCCGGCGTGCTGAAGGTCGCCGAGCCCGCTGTCGACGCAATCCAGAAGGTCATCGCGTACGGTTACCTGCGCGGCGAGGCGGATCACGGCGGATCCTCACCGGAGGCGAAATTGCTCTCGGCTATGATCGAATCAGTTTGCAAGTGCAATGAGTTAGGAGACGACGCAATGGAATTGCAGGTTCTGAAAACGCTGTTATCCGCTGTAACCTCAATTTCGTTGCGAATTCACGGTGATTGCTTGCTTATGATAGTGCGAACTTGTTATGATTTATACCTAACGAGTAAAAACGTAGTGAATCAAACAACGGCTAAAGCCTCGTTGATTCAGATGTTGGTGATTGTGTTTAGGAGAATGGAGGCGGACTCTTCCACGGTTCCGATACAGCCGATTGTGTTGGCTGATTTGATGGAGCCAGCGGGAAAATCCGATTCTTCCACGCAGTTTGTGCAAGGTTTTATCACCAAGATTATGCAGGACATTGATGGCGTTTTGAATCCTGGTACGCCTAGTGCTAAGATTTCGATGTTAGGTGGCCATGATGGTGCGTTTGAGACAACGACGACGACAGTGGAGGGGACAAATCCAACGGATTTGTTGGATTCGACTGATAAGGACATGTTGGATGCGAAGTATTGGGAGATCAGTATGTATAAGACGGCCCTAGAAGGGAGGAAGGGAGAGCTTGTGGATGGGGGTGACATTGTGGAGAGGGATGATGATTTAGAGGTCCAGATTGGTAACAAGTTGAGGAGGGATGCCTTTTTGGTGTTCAGGGCACTCTGTAAATTGTCAATGAAGACGCCCCCTAAAGAGGCTTCTTCCGATCCCCAGTTAATGAAGGGGAAGATTGTGGCACTGGAGTTATTGAAGATTTTGCTGGAGAACGCCGGAGCTGTTTTCAGGACTAGTGAAAGGTATCTCATTTTAGTGTAACTCCTTTGTAGGGCTTCCGTGAAACATTGGCATTTTTGGCAGTTAGGGCGAAAACATATCTTACTTTAATTTAGTTTGTAATCAACTAGAATGTGTAGTTTCTGTGCTAAACTTAGTAACGGAGGTGGTAAGCATGCGGAGGGAGGGTCTGTCAGGTTGCTAATTCATACTAATCTATCATGTGTGACAGTTAGGAATCTAGGATCTGCTGACTTTGCTGTAAGAATTAGCTTACTTATAGGTTACAACATCTAATAGTTCATGATGAAAACTGTTAGCAAAGCTTTCCACTGGGTTATACTTAGTTTTCATGTAGAATATGGTGTCATTAAACACAGACTTGGAAGCGGATAATCAACCATCACTTTATATTTAATATAAAGTGATGGTTTAGACTTTAGAAACCAAGCTTAATATAGAATATTTCGAGCAGGTTATACAAAGCCCCTATTTCACATTGTATTTGTATTCAGCCCTATTGAGATTGAGACAATTGTAAGAGGAAACTGAAGTGGCAATTTATCTTCTATCTCAGTAAAATGGAAAATAAAAGTTATCACTATGCGATGCTATTCTTTCTTCTATTTGATCATGCACCTTATAGGATGATAAAGAATACTACTGATGGTTGCACAATTGGTTGAGTAAACAGGTTTCTAGGTGCCATCAAGCAGTACTTATGTTTATCATTGTTGAAGAACAGTGCGTCAACTCTTTTGATCGTTTTTCAGCTATCATGCTCCATCTTCATGAGTCTGGTATCAAGATTTAGAGCTGGACTGAAGGCCGAAATTGGTGTTTTTTTCCCTATGATAATACTCAGGGTCCTAGAAAATGTGTCTCAACCTAATTTTCAGCAAAAGATGATAGTGCTTCGATTTCTGGAGAAACTTTGCATTGATTCACAGATATTGGTCGACATATTTATCAACTATGATTGTGATGTCAATTCTTCCAACATATTCGAGAGGTATGCTCTATTTTATTTTGTATGTACATTTTAATACATACATATTTTATTTAATTTTCTTTATGAATCATATCTGCAGTTTATATGTTCATAATATGATGAGAGTTTACTAACATCTCCATGTTGTCAGAGTGTTTTCATGGATTACTTTCGTAATGGTATCTCTGATCATGATTGTTGCTTATTATACTTTGTCTATTTTATATCTAATTGTTCAGTTCCTCCTAGGATGGTCAATGGACTTCTTAAGACTGCTCAAGGTGTTCCTCCTGGTGCAGCCACCACACTTCTGCCACCTCAAGAGGCAACACTAAAACTTGAAGCCTTGAAAACCTTGGTTGCTATTCTAAAATCAATGGGAAACTGGCTGAACACACAATTGCTAATTCCAGACCCTCATTCAGCCAAGAATTTTGAAGCAGCTGACAACAGTGCGGAGGCTGGAGGTTTGACCATGGTTAATGGAAATGGAGAAGATCCAGTTGAAGGACAAGACTCTCCACCTGAAATCTCAAATGATGCATCTGATGTTTCAAATATTGGGCAGCGACGGGCTTATAAACTGGAACTTCTGGTAAGCAAATTTACAAGGTTTTGAGAAGTTTAGCTCTATTGTTGCCTTTGCTTTTGCTAATGCAAGTTTATGGCAGGAAGGTATATCACTTTTTAACAGGAAACCTAAGAAAGGAATCGAGTTCCTCATCAATGCCAAAAAAGTGGGTAATTCCCCGGAGGATATAGCTGCTTTTCTTAAAGATGCATCTGGGTTGAACAAGACTTTGATTGGTGATTTTCTTGGAGAAAGGGAAGAATTATCCTTGAAGGTTATGCATGCCTATGTGGATTCATTTGACTTTCAAGGGTTGGAGTTTGACGAGGCAATTAGGGCCTTTCTTCTAGGCTTTCGCCTGCCTGGTGAGGCACAGAAGATTGATCGGATCATGGAAAAGTTTGCTGAACGTTATTGCAAATGTAATCCAAAGGCCTTTTCTAGTGCCGAGACAGCCTATGTCCTCGCTTACTCTGTAATATTGCTCAACACAGATGCTCACAATCCTATGGTGAAGAACAAGGTGTGCTCTTGTAATTGTCTGGATTCATTTTCAAATAATTATGAGACATTGACTTATTTTCTGTTTGGTCTTTGAGCTATGCAGATGTCTGTTGAGGATTTCATAAGAAACAATCGTGGCATTGATGATGGAAAAGATCTCCCCGAGGAGTATTTGAGGTCCTTGTTTGAGAGAATATCCAGAAGTGAGATCAAAATGAAAGATGATGATGATATGGCTCTGCACCAAAAACAGGCTGCAAACTCTAATAG
>JASCZI010090701.1:114190-134225 GCA_036250425.1 Stylosanthes scabra
TATTCCAATTCTCTTTCTTCACAATTCTTAAAATGCCTTGCTCCAAAATTAGACACACTTAGCAGTTTGTTGGAATTTTGTTCTTGATCTACTATTAAGGACAGTATCAGTAGATTCTTAATATAGTGGTTCTGCTAAAACTATGTAAAGTAAGGAATATCAAATATGACAAAATTGGGGGGATTATATCTGTACACCACTGTTATGCATCTCTAAAATATTGGTACATGTAGTTTCTGAGGAATAATATTTAACACTTTTCTTAAAATTGGCAGGCAGTGATGGAGATATATAACATGCATCGTTATCACCTTTCAGCAAAAAACATGCTAGTCCTGTTTGATGGATTGCATGAAGTGGCATTACATGCTCACAAGATTAACAGCAATACTATTTTACGTTCAAAGCTTCAAGAGTTTGGTTCCGTGACCCAAATGCAAGACCCTCCATTGTTACGCCTTGAGAACGAGTCATACCAAATATGCCTTACATTTTTACAGAACCTCATTGTCGACAGGCCTCATACTTATGAGGAGGCTGAGGTTGAATCTCATCTTGTTTGGCTATGCCAGGAGATCTTAGAGTTTTATATTGTAGTTGCAAGTTCTGGATTTACATCTCAGTCTTCTCGTGATAATCAGCCAAATTGGTTAATTCCATTAGGCTCTGGGAAGCGGAGAGAACTGGCTACACGTTCACCCCTTGTCGTGGCTACACTTGAGGCTATTTGCAGTTTAGAAGATGCTTCATTTGAGAAGAACCTGCCTCATTTTTTCCCACTCCTTTCGAGCTTGGTAAGTTGTGAACATGGTTCGCACGAAGTCCAGGTTGCTCTTTCTGATATGCTCGGTTTATCTGTTGGTCCTGTTTTGCTGAAGTCATGTTGAGTAGTTAAGACTAATCAAGATGCATGATTTTTTTTTGTTCATAATTTCTTCCACCCTTTTCCATTACTTGTCAATAATATAGTTTGAAAGTGTGTGAAAAGTTAGTACTGATTGTGTTATAGCATACGCTTTTCAAGTTCATTAGTTTAGAAGCTTAGCTTCTGCGGTCAGAATTAATATGTATAACTAGAGGCTTAGTGTTGTACGCTTACCTTCCACTCAATTTTCCAGAGGAATTAGTTTTGAATCATTAATATCAACTCTGAATTAGTTTTTGCTATTAATTTGGTGGTTGTAAGTAAAAATGTGAATATGATCGGAACAGCTACATTCTATGAAGATTTGTTTCTAATTATCTAATGAAAAGTTAATGCCCATAATGATCAATACGAATGTTCAAGGTGTGTGAAAATATAAAAAGAGATCTAGTTTCCATGTTGTTCCATTATATCTTATTGTACCCTAATCAATTTCGAGTTTTTCAGACTTTAAGTACCTGTACCTCTTATTGGTCATGCATGTGTTTGTATTTTATTCCATTTTAAATTCTTGATTTTCGTATTAACAATTCAAATATTGTTCAACACTTTTAGAAGTTCAAGATTGTAATTACATTTTAGAGAAAATCCAATGGATTTAACTCACAGATTAACGCAGTTAGATGAATATGCAAGGTTGAAACCCCTTTGGGCATGCAATTACAGCATGTCAAGTACTTCACACATGTAAGTATGGATCACAAGTTCCCTAGTAAGAAAGCTGTCTTGTTGTCCACAAAATCCAAGTACTGCTACTTTAGCCGAAAACTGCTTTATCATTGATTCAGTTGAAGTCATTTGGATGCCATAGTAGAGAACAAAAACAATTGGGGACTATGAAAGTGAAATTTTCCGGCACCTTGTGTGCTTGATTTTTCTGACTTTTCCTACCTTTCAAAAACACATACAAAACCCTTAAATAAATCCAAAGGTAATAATCACACTAATCAACCACTCTAAAATCCTTTGCTAATCTGCTATGATAGGTGTACGATATATAGTTCAAAGAACAAAAATTTCAAGACATGCATGCTGATATGAAATTCCAAGATTTTTGTATCTCATGAAAGAGTGTTAACCCTAAAGAATCTTGAAAAGTTGAGAACTCTAAAGTTTTTTGAAAAATTCTTATGTTATTTGTGAATGAACCATTTCTCCATCATTAAATAAAAATTACAAAGTTATTGATAATTAATCTTTTATTTTATTATTTTATTTATTTTTAAATTTCTTGGTTTCTCTAATTAGAATGTGACAAAATGTCTTGTGACAACTCCCTAAAGCTCCATACACCACATAGCCTCATGAATTGAAAACAAATATCATTCTCATACGCAATCAACAATTACCTTTTATATTCCTCAGCTCTTATCATCATCATCATCATTGCATATTTCAATTACTATTTACTACTACTAATAATAAAGTCTAATAACCCTTCTTCCTTGAATCATAATAATGTTTCAACCTTTCACACCCTTCTTTGCCTTTCTTCATAGAAAAACCAAATCACTCCTCAACCTCCCAAAACCATCACCTTGCAGTTATTATTGTTGCTCATGCTGGTGCTTGAGACCACGACCCAACAGAAAATTCCCATCAAGTTTTGATTTTGATAACTTCTCAGCATCTTTCATAGACATGAATCTGTCAAGGCAGTTCCAACAAGTCTTCAAGCTCATTGATTCCAATGGTGATGGCAAAATCTCAACCACTGAGCTCACTGAAACTCTTCTCTGTCTTGGTTACAACAAGTGCATGGCTGCAAAAGAAGCCGCGGGAATGGTGAAAGCTTTGGACTTTAATGGAGATGGGTTTGTTGACTTTGATGAATTCATGGTTGTGATGAGAGAAGGAATAACAACAGAAGAAGGTGACAAGAAGAATAGTAATAGTATTGATCAAGATAATGAGTATCTTATGGATGCTTTTGATGTGTTTGATTCTGATAAGAATGGATTAATCAGTGCTAAGGAATTGAGGAGGGTTTTGCTTAATCTTGGTTGTGATCGTTGCAGCATTAGAGAATGTAAGCGTATGATCAAAAGTGTTGACAAGAATGGTGATGGTTTTGTTGATTTTGATGAATTTAGATCCATGATGAAGAAGGGACTTTCCAAATCCAAATTAAACTAAAAAAAATTAATGGGTTTGTGATGTATCTTCCTTTATTCTCTAATTTTTTTTTCTCATATGTTAATTTTAATATAACTATTATTATATTTCAAGGATTGAGAGGAAGAGGAAAACCTAAGAAAATCATCCATGAGGTGGTCAAACAAGATCTAAACGTCAACGATCTATCTGTAGACATGATACATGATAGAACTCAATGACGTCATTTGATCTATGTAGTCGACCCCATTTAGTAGGACAAGGCTTTATTGTTGTTGTATTATTATATTTCATGCTAATATACATTGAGTAATAGCTCCTATGATATTATTCTTTTTTTTATTGCGAGAAATTTTGAATTTAAAGTTTACCTAAAACAAAAAAAAATTATATCATTAATTTATTACATAAATATTATTTACACATCAAAATACAATAATCATGCTTGATGAATACTTTTCTTTTTGTTTTTGTTCGCTTTACTGGCTAACATAATGTATTCATGCTCCAAACAAGGAGCATCAAATTGAATGACAGAAGTAAATAATCAAAAAGATTTGTTTGAAGATAATTAATTAGAGGAGAATTATTTTGTATTCTGTTTATTTATTTAGGACACAAATTTCATATAAACAATAGTTTTCTTGTGTGATTGATCATAGAAGCTAAGGGCCTATGAGCAAGAAAATGAACAGTGTGATATACGTTTTATTTTCAAGCTGAAGCAATCATTTTTTTTCCTCTCTCAATTATGTAATTTATACCAAAGAAAAAAAATCAGTAAATCACTGTTACTAAATTAAGTTTTTATTATATAAATATGAATAAATTTGATTATTTTAATAGCTAATTATATTTAACTGAAAAAAAAATGTGATTCAATATATATAAATATATAATAGCTAATTTTTATTATATGTATATTTCTGTTTTTTTTCCCTCTATTGCAGTCTTATATTTTTTGTTTGATTTAAACGGACTGTTAAAAAAATTTTTCACGTACATCTCTAGTGATTATTTAATATTATACTTAAAAAAATTTATTTGTAAAAGTATATAATAATTTTTTGAAAAAAAACTAGATTAGAGAATAATATATAGGATATAAATTTGATTTCTTTATAAATATGAGACTGATGATCTGTTCTTTATTGAAGACATTTAGCATAAGCATGATAAATTAAGAAATATATCTAAACTTATTAGAAGATTTTAGTTTACTTTATTGAAAGATTAAATATGAGTTATCCATTTGTCCATTATTCCACATGGAGTCAATTTGGTAGGATTGTCTTTTTAATTTGATAAAGCCAAAACAAGCCATATATGAAGGTACCACATCTTAGCATGAGTTTTTATTATACTTTGTCTTTTCTCCTCTTCTGTGATTGCATTTTTCTCAATTATTCAATGTTTGGTCTTAATCAGAGTTCAAAGCCACTTTTTCATGGTGAAATCCATCTTCTTCATTACAGATAATTATGAATTATTCATAGCTCAAACCAATTGTATCTCTATATTTCATACTTATCTTTTTTTTTTGGGTGTCTCATTCTTATCTTGTTCTTGTTTGACATTATTGTACCACTACACAATAATAATTATTAATAATTATTATCATAATAATAATTTTTTAATACAAGAAGAATCAGTTAAATATTGTATTATTCTATGGCCTTAACTATGAGAAAAAAAAAACCGCTTTTAGAAGCTTTTTTATGTTTATTATTTATTATGTTTATAGTATCTTATACTAACAAACTCTTGGATATTGTCACCAAAAAGAGAAAACTTATGGATGTCCAAATTTCTATTTCTAAATTATCCTCATGTCTTTTTGTTATTTATTATTTATTTACTTTTTAATAACTTTTTTATTGGAATTTTAATTTAATGCTAGTTTAAATATAAATTTTTTACTTATCTATATCTATATATCATCTAGAGTAAACATCCAATCCGGCCCTTAACCATTTTCAATTTGGACAAGCCCACCCCTAATGATCCAAAACCCCAATTCGGTCCTCGACCATTTAAAAATTGGGACAAATAGGCCCTTAAAATCGGTCTATGAGGGTAGGTTTTAGGGTTGATAAACCGATTTTAAGGGCCTATTTGTCCCAATTTTTAAATAGTTGAGGGTCAGGTTGGGGTTTTGGATCATTAGGGATGGGCTTGTCCAAATTAAAAATGGTCAGGAGCCGGATTGAGTATTTACTCTATCATCTATTAATAAAAATATCAAAGAGGATTGCGATGATAAATGATAACAAACTCTTAATCTTTGAATATTAGTTTAAAATGAATTTTTAGTTCCATAATCCCTTTCTTTTTTTGGTATTTTTAGTTCCATAAACTAATATGTTAGGATTTTTTCCATAAACCGAATTTCATAGACCATTTCAATGATTGAGTTTTTTTTTTTCGTTCTCTTTATGAATGACCAAATACTGTTGGGCCTAAAGTCACAAAACAAAAATATTTATAGGCCTACAGCTTCAATTCCAAGAGCTTGTGATCCATTATTTTCTTAAGTGAACACTGAAACAGGCCCGAGTAAATGAGAAATGCTATTTGAAAAAAAAAATTATTAAAAAAAATCAAAAAAATTATTTAAAAAAATTGGGTAATGCTAGTTGCATCTTAATCAAACTTGATTTTATTGTTGAAAAAACAAAATGATTATAGTAATAAAAGACCACACTCGAATTCGTAACGTTAGACAAATATAAATTTTTTGATAAATTATAGAAACAATTCATAAAAAAGCTATTTAAGAAAATCAAAATTTCTTAATTTAAAATATTTTTACATAAATACAACATGAACTCGCTAACACATTAAAATTTGTCGCTAATATATACAAAAGATTCTAGTAGTGACGGTTTCCAAAAAAATTGGTGGGTTGGAAGTTTGGAACTAGGGTTTTTTACATCTTAAAGATTGGTAAAAGTTGTTTATTATATCCGATGATATAATTAAAATTATCTTAGAGTGAGTAATCAATAACTATGTATGTTAGCTATCACTTTCGAGTCTTCTTTAACTGTTAATTTGAAACCCTAATATCATCATCATGCACAAGAAGGGAAACAATAAAAAAAAAAAAAACTTCGTGTAATTAATTAACTACTTTTTCTTCTTCTTCTATAAATTAAGACAAAAAAGGTACAACAATAATAGTTACACATTTAGATTTTAGAGACATCTCAATCATCCTAACAGAGCTTTATTGCATACAATAATAATCTTGTAATAATATTAATAAATAATTAAAAAAACATTATTTTACTTGCTTAAGTTTCTTTATTGAACAGCAATGGACAAGAATAATATATAAGAATATATATGTACATTAAATTTAAAAAAAAAACCCAATCAAACATACTCATCATATGATATTAACAATGTTTTTAAAATATCAAGTGGCTTAATCGACAACCTTATTTTTTTATTTTTAGTAAATTAAATTACCTAAAGCAGATACAAGATATTGTGACACTTTATTATTTCACTAGTATCTTAGACATTAATCTATTGAGTTGTTCAGGTTCTATCAACAATCATTCTCTCTTGCACATAGAAAAAAAAAAAAAGATTAATGGCCTAAAATGAATTATTATTATTATAATTATTATACAATTATAAAAGAAAAACACTTTTCATTGATAACTTAAACTAGAATGTACTACAGGGAACTCTCACAAGTCATGTTTCTAAAAATTAAACTATCATTCTTTAGAGTGTGTATATATAATTATTATTTTTATTTTAAGACAACTCTTTTTCTCATAGATATCAAACACCAATGTGTCACAGAAGTGTTCTTTTATTTTATTATGCTACTTATTATATATATACATATAATTAAGTTCCCTAAGCCCCCAACAAAGATCAAATTAATTACTAGAAAACTTTTAAAATTTGCTACAGAAGTTTCTAAAGTATAATTGCAAGCACTTCCAATTATGTAGGAACCAAATTCTTTAATAAGGAGTGCTATTTTCCTTTTTTATTTCCCTAGGTGAGTATCAACCTATATTAATATTCATTTGAACATAAATAACCCTACATGTCTAAATATAAAATTTCATTTACAAAATAATAAACGTTTTATCACCAATATCCTATCCCCTTTTCTAAATTGCGGTATAGTTAAGAAACCATGTACGGAACCCTCTTTTATTTTTTTTTATTTTAATTTTTATGCTTTAGTCCTGAGGATTTAAGGGTTTCACAAAAGCATTGGATAAGATGTGTTCCCTTATATATATATAAAATTTCACCCTAACCCCTTCAACAATAAGATTGACTTAAAATACTTTTCAATGTTTAATTATTCTATAATAATCAAGCGTGCCATCTATACACAAAATAATTTCAGCCATCAATCAACTACAGTCATACTATATAAAAATATATTTTTGGCATATTATTCAAAAAATGTAATTATATTACTATTAATAAATTTAATTATATTATTATAGTGTTAATTATTCTGTTATAACAAATTTAATTATTTTAGCGGCTGATTATTTAGTTAAAAATGAATTAATATGTAAAAATATACATAAATACATATATAATGATTAATTTGATAATTATTTTCAGCATAAATGAAATATTTTTTCAAATATATGTATAAAATTTTTCTACTTTTGATATTTTAACGAAGTCACTTTTTTGTTGGGAAAATTTCCTTTATTTCTTGGTCTTAACCTAGTGTTGTTGTCGTGGCTCGAAAGAAAATGTAACATATTAATATCAGCCATGGAATGCATCAAAATTGACCTAAAATTTCTACAAGATCACCTTGATTTAACACCTAAAAAGATGATGATGTTGTATCCCTCATTACTAGCTCTCTAATCAAAGTTGACCTAACAATAAATATGATCTCATCAATTAGAGAAATAACCCCAAAATCAAAAAAAAAAATTAATTGAAGTCTTGAAATTCAAAGTACAAAATGAGAACACTACTTTTAATTATACTGAAACTAATAAGGACCTGGAATCCACCAACCAAATTGAAGCAAAATCGTTGACATTATTATTAGGGCATCCAATACTCTTATTAGTTGATTAATAATAAAGTCTAATTTTGAAAAAAATAAAAAAATAAAAAAGATTGGAATTAAAGAAGAAGCTAAGGTAGATCAGTGCATAGATGACAAGAAAGGCTCCAAATCTATCATAGTCTATCACATGGAACCTTCAGTTTGGTCGGTTGTTTAGGCAAATTAAATAATGGGATTGTGAATTAATTAATTAATTAATTAAGATAAGTTTGAAAGCTTTATTTGGATTGGCTTTAATTTCCATGGAGGAGAATGCAAAGAGATGTGTATGTGCAACAATCTCAACCCACTTTGGAGTGAAAAGCGGCTTGTGGAAGAGTGAGAGAACATGCACCATCGTGCTACCTTCGATGCAAAATAGGTGCCTTTCACATGGATTTGATAGTTTAAATAATAATACACAATTTCAATTAATTAATTAATTCCATTAATTTAATTCGAAGTGGTCCATGCTCTTTGGATTAACTTTAACTAATAATTCTTTAATTGGACTATTACATAGTGGGTTCCCATTTGTTTAGTTTGAAAAGGATTGATTAAGATAAGCATCATCTATATTATTATATTAATTTTGCAGTATAGTAACATGATATGTTACAATTAATTGATAATTAAATTAAATCACTTATTTTTAACACTTAAATTGATAGAATAAGACACATGAATTAATAAAATATTAAGGTAATTTTAATTAAAATGGGAAGAGGTAATATTATTATTAAAAATATAAGTATTACATTTTTTTATTAGTTTAGTTTTTTTTTTAAATAATTTTGTAACATAATATCAAACTGAAAAGTTTAAAGTTCGATTTGGAAAAATTCTATCGTAACATTATTAATAATAAATAAGAGATAAAATCATAATTATTTGAATTGGATTAGTTAAATTCCTAAAAATAATTAAATTCTTTTTATTAAAAAATGGACTTAAGAAAAAAGTCATAATTTATAGAGTTAAATTAATAGAATTCCTAATTAAGATAGATATATATCCTCCCAAAAAGTTTTTTTTCCCTCCTCCTGACACTTTGATTCATTTCTTCTTCTCTCTTAAGGGATGACTATGTCTTTCTCGAGAAGTAAATATATCATTCACAAATTTCAACAAATTTTAGCTAGATCAAATCCATATGAATGTGTTTGAACTTGGTGTGTATGTGAATTATGATTGACTTTGTGAACCTCTTCAGTCTTGATATTTGAATCAGTCTTTAATTTGCTTGGGGTCATCATATCATTGACTAAAACTAATAAAATCAATACTTTTGTGAATTACTCAGAAAGAGTTCATGCTTAATCTAGAAGAAAAGATCATCCATAACTGCTTCTGCAGTATTTGAGAAATTGAATCACAAGCTAAGCAAAAAAAAAAAAGGTTTTGCTGAGTTCATTGATCAGCTTTATAAACATTTTTAATTCATATATATATAAAGGAGAGTAATTTTGACAAACTTTTAGTACCCAGTATTCTATATATTATCAACTAATTATAATGATCTTCAGATAATTATTATAAAAATAAAATGCATTTCATATGGGAAAAATAAAATAATACCTTATTTTATAATTTTTTTCTAAGTTTAAGTTATTAGGTAGAGGTAGATGAATAATGATTATTATATATCTAACATGTCATTTTATATGAGGTTTTTTTAGGGTTTGAAGTGAAAATTTTGTATAAATATTTTTTTACCCTCATACTATTTTTTTTTTAGAAATAATAAGAGATCAAATTATAAACTATCTGATCGATCATAAAAGTTCAAATAACATATTATAAAAAAATATTTAAACTATAAGTAAATATATAAGATGCCCATGACAAGTGTAGCTAGTAGCATAGTAATACTATTGGAAAATCATTGACCTTCAAGTTGAACTACTTCAATTCATTGGTGTAAAAGCCTAATGAAAATAATAATCTGGGGATTGCATGCTTCTAACACCTAATAAATTGTTAACTTTAATGGAACTCTTTCTGAACTAGAGAATAATCTTTAAAATTGTGAACTGGATATTAGTATTAATATTAATATTAATTAATATATAGACATAGATATAGATTCCCTAAACATGAACATAACAAAGCCAAAAGTAGTGAAAAATTTAATGGAATGCCTATCACATCTTACCTATAATAAATGACTAAGATGATGATGAGTTCATTTCCATTCATTAATATTTATTATATTAACATGAACTTATTAGTGGTCCACACATAAAGTTCTTCCAACTCCGCTGAACTAATTAACAAAGTTCATGTGTAATCTGTTACAACTTAGAGATATAATTAATGGAATTATTTCATATATATATAGTCCACACAAAGCACCAAAATCATACTTAACTTTCATTCGTAAGCCTTTACCTAATAATTATCCTTGTCAATCATATTCCATAACTGCGTGGCCAAACCAAACTTGTGTATCCAAAAAACAAGTAATTATCTATAATTATGTATTGCACCAACAAACTAATTAAAAAGATTCATCAGCAAGGTGTGCCAAATGGTTCATGTTCTGAGAAAGAAAGAAATGATATACAAAGATAATAAAATAGTTAGTGTCTTATAGGTAGTATACTTTTTTGTAACTTTTATTTTATATCCTAATATAATAAAATTGAGTTTAATTTTGATATATTGACAATATAAAACCGTTATTTAATGACATTTATTTTTCTGGATGACTATTTATATAATTAATCTGAATAGTAGTTATTTTTATTAGTGAATATTTCAATGAAGATTCAATAATTATCTTCGTATAAAGATGTTTCTTTTTTATCGTTAGATGATTTTATACGGTTAGACTTTTAGTATATTATAAAAATGTTACATATATATAAAAGGATTATTATTTTCTTCAAATTGTTTCAATGCCACACATGACGGAACTGTTTGTAACAGTTTAAAACAGCCGCTAAACCTTAAAAAAAACCGCAATTAACTGTTTTTGTTGTAGTAGTAGCACCATTTCTCTTCTCATATATATAGCAACTAATAATCATGGAAACCAAAACAAAAATCTAGTGACATATATAAAGTCATATATATTTAATTAAAAGGGGCACGATTAAGCAATTGATTATTGTAGATATATGTAATTAATGAGATAGATGCATATACATTATTTGAAGTTGAGAGGTGTTAACTGTAAAAATTCATAGCAAAGTATTGTGGCGATGAAGAAATTAAAGTTGGATTTTAGAACCTAGGAAGTGAGTTGGTGAAGGAATCGTTGACTGCAATTTCAGAAAGCGATGCTTTTTAAAATTTGTTGGTGTTATTATCTTAATTTAAATTTCTAATTAATTGCCATTATTTGTAATTTTATATATTAAAATTGTTTTGTTTGTTTCTATTGAGAAGAGAGAGGGGTATATATATAGGTAGATGGTTTGGTGTATTGTCACAACATTTTAATTTTCTAATAGTAAGGTTCTTTTCAACTTGTCTTCTTCTCATGGAAGAAAGAGATTAATTATTATTAATTATTTTGATAATATGTGATTAGAGAGAAAGACGAAAGTAACATGAAAGAGGAGAAGAAAACGGACCGATAGTTCCGGAAAATTAAATGGTTTTATAATTAAATAAAAATAGATTCTTCTTCTTCAACCAATCAACAAAACCCTATCTACCTCATCAACATACAAATCATGCATTTTTTTTTATTATTAATATTATTATTTATCAATTTCCTTTTCTTTGTTTGTTTTAATTATTAAGGAGAACAAATTTATTAATAGATCTATGAAGAAATTATGATAAACTACTCATCGTTGTTGTCAAGAGATCATGAGGGATAGAATGACAACAAGGGTCATGTACATTTGTTTAATTTGCTGTCATGATGAGAGTTTTTAAAGTACATGGTGTGTGTACACACATATATATTGCCTCTTAGTGTGATTATGCTACTACCGTAATTATAATGTTTTAAAAAGTGTTGCTAAAAATAAAGTAATATTTTTTAATATTTTACAATGTTTTTTATTTTAAAAAATAAAAAAAGTGTTATCAAAATATAAAATGTGTGACTTTAATTTTAATAATGCGTCACTGTAATTGTCGTAGTATAAACATACTTAGAATTTTACATACCAATAAAAGATAATATTTTTTTGCTATTTATCTTTAAAAATATTATATACTTTTGTTGAAAATAATTATCTCCGATTTGATAAACTACTTCATCCGTAAATTAATGTATTGAGTAATATGAAAATAATTTAAAGATATACCAATTTTATTAAATAAACAATTAATTTAAAATAAAGAGGGTAAATGGAAAGATAGCGGTAGATATGGCAGCGACCTCAAGTTGATTTATAAAATCTCACAATTAGCAACAATTTTGGTCTAACCGTCGCTAATTGAATGTTATACCAATTATTTATTAAATCATGTTATTAGTAATTGTTACGGCATAGAGCAGAGATGTTTGGAAATTGAAAAATAACACAGATGAGAGATATTTTTACACTTTTTTAAAATAATGTTATTAGGTTATGTTGGATTGTGTCGAATAATAATTTAAAGGTGATATCTATGAATATCCGCAGATATTCACTTTTCTTGTTCTTTGTGTGAATTTTTTCACATGTTTTTTTTTATTTATTTATTTGTTTTATATATGCTGAAGTTCTTTTTTTTAGGATCCAATAAATATTAAATTTTAGACATGATATCACTTCTCCTAAAAATTTAAGTTAATAAAAAAATGCACATAAATGATTATATCTCGAACGATAAATATTTTTAAAATTGAAATTCACAAAATATATTAGCGAGTAATCAATTAAGAAACAAATCATCAAGTGCAACGGATTGTTTTAAGAAAAGCAGGTTCCACCGTTAAAAATTGATGCATAGGTTACCATATACAGACCAAATGTCCAAATCTAGTAGCATATATAGCAGACATTAATATTAAACTTGCAATTCAATTTAACGTACTTTATTATTGTGTGTACGTACGTATACAAATTAAACAAGACATCTATATCCAAAATTGGATCAAAGCTAGCTATTATATATATATAATCATATCCTCTTTTCTTTTTTTCTTTTCTTTTTTTCGGTCGGAAGTTATAATCATATCTAGCTTTATATATATACCTCCCATGTGTGCTCTAAATACTCTAAAGGGATTTAACTAGATTAAAGACCCAGTCACCAAAAAAAACGAGATTAAAGACCCAAATTGCTTTAGAATTTTATTATTTCCATGATCTAAAGAGGGATGTTCAAGTAATGTTTATTCTTTCTAATTCAATGATCAAGTATTATTTATTCATAGTAATATAATTATTCTTATGTAGATAATTATATGATTGAATTTTTTTATACATACATTCATTCAAGGTGTCAAGGTATGTAAGCGTACTAATCAAAGCAATTAAATAATTGTTGACATGATAAGATTCATCACTTTTTATAGTTAAAAATTCTTGATTAATATTTTAGAGTGTATCTTATTGATTGACTTTAAAATATAAGTACATTAATTAGGTCTTTTAGTTAACTCATGACATAGAGTGGGGTCACTTTTTTAAAATTTCATAAAATTTATTTGATATGTGATGATAACAATGCCTAAAATTATGGGATTGGAGAAGTATTAATGAAAATAAATAAAGAAATGCTGAGGTAGTCCATCACTTTTTTTCCTTTTTCACGGAAAATATCACACATACATATACTTACATGGATGGTGATTGATTATTCTTCCGAAAATAAATTCTTTCAAAAAAAAATTTCCTTAATTGATGTTATCAAATAAAATAGTCTTTAATCCTATATTCTTTAAGTAAAATTAAGAAAAACATGTGAGGAAAAATATTATATTATTAAAAATTACATTTCACACCCTGATTTAATAGGGAAAAAATTGAGAAATCTATATTTGCGTGATTCTTCTTTCTTCACACGACTTCTGTATTGTTTGTGGAAGTTGTGTTGTGTCTGCAAATGGAATAAGAAAATTGCATGAGAAAATGACAAGACAAAGAAGCAGTAAAGTTTCATTTGATTGGGCCCCTTAGCGCACGGAAAGGCCACTCGTGCATATTGCTCTTTCCTCTTAGTCTTTGTCACAGCTAGGGCTGCTTATGGACAGGTTAGGATTTAAGTGTTAACTCTAATTCTACCCACAAATTGATTTTTTATCTAAAATTTAATTCTATTTTATTTGTGGATTGAAAAAATTTTAACTTTAATTCTATCCGTGTTCAACTTGTGGGTACTCAATCCTATCCGCAGATTGAGAAAAAAATAGTAAATTAAATAATTATAAATATAATTAATTTTTTTTTAAAAACATCACAATATATCAAATATAGAACTTAAAGTATAACTCAAATAACACAATCAAATCACGAATAATATAATCATAAAGTTGTTCCATTCTATATTTATACATGTAAATAATTGAAAAATGTTTTATAAATTTTTAATGTATAAAAATTCTAATTAAAAATAATAGTAGAATGATTAAAGTGTTTTTGTATAAATAAAAAATATGTGTTCTATCCCTAACACTAATATTTTTTTATGAAATTATGTATTATATATGGGGTGTGAGTTGGGCGGGTAGGATTGAGTCTAAACCCTAATGCTACCCTACCCGCAAGTAAACTCGCTTCGCACTCAACCCCTCCGCTGTGGGTAGGGTTGATAACCCGATCCGAGCGGATGAGATCGGATTGGATACCTGTGGATAGAATTAGTGTTGCTACCCTAGTCGCAGCTTATATATATTTTCTATAATATTATTATTACCAAATCTTATTTAAATAATTAATATTAATATTACATCATCTCAACGTTAAATATATACATACACTACCATACTCTATATTCACATAGTCACCCAAAAAAAAAAAAAATACTCTATATTCACATTATTAATATTATAATATATATCTAACTAAATTTATCGATACAAAACATTAATCTTTTTAAGACTGAGTAATAGTATTACTCATGGGGATGGATGAATCTCTAATAGTAGTATTACTCATGTATATATGTATGTTTAATCTATAATATCTTAAGTAATATTATTTTCATCTCTACTCCATAAATTTTTTTTATTTATCAATAATATATATACGTATATCATTTATATTAAATGTTTTCTCTTATAACATTAAATTTTTAAAAAAGTAATTTCATAACATGTATCAGACCTGATGATTTAAAAGTTTAGAATTTGATCTTTATTAAAAAAATATTTAACACAAGAGAAATTAAAAACAAAAACTTATCAAAAAATTTATGTAATTCAAAACAATTTTTAAAGAATTATTTATGAAAAAACACCTTAAAAATATAGCTATTCATATTACTTTATTTTCTGGTAATACAACAAAGTATAGGTCGTAACACTTAGTTTATTAAGTCTATTCTGATTCAAATAAACCACACTCAGTGAGAGGCTTGTGTTGTGTTTTTCACTGCATGTGATGTTCTGAGTTAAACATGCGCAAAATGACACTAACACACACTCTTACACCTTCACTTACACTCACACTAACACTGAGAAAGAGAGAAAGAGAAAGAGAAAGAGTAGAAAGAGAGAAGACATTATGATTTATGAGAGTGATTCACGCCCACACGCCTTGGTTTGCCATTCAACCAACATCACTGTAGACGATGCAGTTTCATTTCAGTCAAAATATTATTAATATTAATACCCGCATTTATTGTAT
Source organism: Stylosanthes scabra (assembly GCA_036250425.1). Lineage (NCBI taxonomy): Eukaryota > Viridiplantae > Streptophyta > Magnoliopsida > Fabales > Fabaceae > Stylosanthes > Stylosanthes scabra. Next base: position 130,029 of record JASCZI010090701.1, read on the forward strand.
GTCTCTCTCTATATGCCTTCTTCTATGTACATACATATATTATATTCGTGTTCCAATTATTTGGACGTTTTAGTGATTATTTCATTAGTCTCTTTAAATAAGAGTTAGAAGTTTGAATTTCGTCGACAATTTATTATTCAACAACAAATTTTTAGATGGAGCTCAAATGACGATGAATTAATTATTGACCTGTTAGAACGAGGAATACCATATAAAAAAAAATATATTTGTATACAAATAATACATGCTTCATGCTTCCAATTCCAAATTCAATTCTCCCTCACTCTAGTACCTTCTTATTCTTAATTTATGGGACTTTGCTACTCATCAATAATACTTTAATAACATTTAAAAAAAAATTGGTTTATTTTCTATTTTATTTTGAAGATTTTACTAAAGAGTAAAAACTGCTCTAACAATAGAAATGTGTGATTTATATATATTATCAATACAATGATGACAACTTAAAAATTTTAATTTTTATATTAAAAAAATATTATTTATAATAATATGTAAATATCGTTGCAAAAGTCTGTGTTGTATATTTATGAATATATCATTGGATTCGCCTAGGAAGAAACATTTACTTAGTAAGAATATATCAAATTTTACCAAAAACATTGAGACATGAGTATCTTTCCTAAAGTAGTAAATAACATGATCATATTGCTTGTTTCATGATTCATTCATGTAAGAAAATTTCTTTTCCCCTGCAAAACGAAGAAGGAAGAGAAACACATATTGAATAAGGCATGCATGTTTTGAATTAGGAGTAGTTGTTTAATTTGGCTTTTCCTTTGGATTAAGCGATCCATTTGGTAATTGGTGGTCAGCAAAGGCCAATTTTTGTTGTTTGCATTGCTTCTTAATTGTTGGATAACGACAAATTAAAAGCTTGATATGATATATTCAATTAAAGGATTTCAACTACCAACATCTGCACATACAACCATTTAGCCATTCATCATTAATTAAGTCAAATCCTTTGATATTATCAAACAGCTATGCATCAAGCATCCCACCATCATCAACTTGTTATTACAAATATGTACTGTATAAAATATATAATATAATTCCGTTAATTGTGTTTGTATGGACACAAAACTATTATGTCTTTTTGTACCTCTTAGCTCCATTATTATCATTAATGATTGTGTTATCAATTGTTGTACCATTTGCGGATGTTGAGTAATTAATAATAATAATAATAATAATGACATAGTAGCATTATCTACAACATCTTAAATATTAAGTGAAGTAAAACTAAAGTAAAATATTAATGTTTAAAAATTATAGAATGTAATTTAGACAACAAATAAAAGAAATTTCTAAAATATAATTTAATTAATATATATGTGATTGAAAACCATTTTAAGAAAATATTGATGATTATGATATTCTTTAAGATGTGGTACTTAGCTTGTTTTGACAATATTAATACATGAGTAGAAACTCACCAAATGATGAATCAACCCCATTGGTAGAATATATAAGTTATATATACATAGACATATAGCTAGATCTTTATATGTATAATTTGTAAATGGATTTAAGTAATTTTTGTTGTATAGATATAGTTCTATCAAGTTAAATTGTCCATATTTTTTTTTAATGCTGTGAGGTTCCAAAATTTAATAATAATAATAATAATAATAATAATAATAATAATAATAATAATAATTAATAAATAAATAAATAAATAAATAAATAGGATTGGCTATATTAGGCCAGGGAACATCTTATCATTTTAGCTGCGATGTAATAGTTTGTCGCATAAAGAACAAATTGAAGAAGGACATAATGTACTTGATGATTGCTATGCTTATTAAGCAATGGCTTGAATTTTAATTTTTTCCTAAAACAGAAAAATTAAGATTTTCTCCTTCTAGGTGTGTACAACATTTCATGTCATGATTTATCATTCATTCTTTTACTTTACCACTTAAATAATCTAAGTACATACATACTAAACAATAAAATGTTAATAAATTAATTTTAAATTTTTTTCGGATAAATAAACTACTTAAGTTATATTCATTGAAGTTTAAATCGATAAAAAGAGACGGCATATGAATTATTATACATTTTATATATTTTTTATTTATTTTATGTTGAATTTTTTTTTATTTTACTATTTAGTTGAATAAAAATTGAATTTGATATTTCTATCAAAAAAGTTTTAATATTACCACTTTCCTAAAGAAATTAAACTAATAAAAAAAAACATATAAATGATTATACCTCAAATGTATAGTTTTTTATTACTAATTAGTATAGGAATAAAAAGTGATTAAAATCCATGATAATCATGAAATTTTTCAACCGAGGCCGCGTTTTAAAGATCTTGTCGACAATGCACCTTTAATTTGCATAATTTTCTCACACCTTAATTAGATTGTAGCTAGCTAGGTCAATGGTGCTTACTTTTATATATTTTCAGTAACGACAAAAATGGGGACAAGCTTAGAATAAATCAGCAAATTTGATGATTAAAGATATAAACCATCATAATTGCGTGGAGATAGAAAAGGGAAAAGAAATACTCAAATAATAGACAAACGAGAAAAAGAAAAGCAAGAAAACAACAAAACTAAAAACTTTGCATGGCTCAATTGATGCCTTGATTTGGAGTTATGCCACCAATGGGACCTTACAGAACAATTTGTTTATCATTTCCTAATTAAAAATAATTAAGAAAATCCAAAACCTCCTTGGAACACTATTTGCTGTCTTCTCACTATTCCAACAAAACTCAAATCTTTCTTTGGAAATTGGCAAATAATTAACAAATTAGTGAAATTAATTACTAGTTGCAACTAGGTAGGCTCCTTGACCACAAGAAAATATGTTTTTTTTTTTAAAACTAAAAATAAAAAATAAAAAATAATTGTTAAGAAAATAGATAATTCTTAATTAGTATAATGTATGACAAATTATAAGTTAACAAAACTATCTAATCATATCCCTATATAACTAAAATCTTGTATTTAATATTTATTTGATTATATATAAAAATTAAACTAAGAGTGCTATTTAGAAAGATTAATCAATATAAACATAATATTAACTACTATCAGGAAGGTAGATAAAACATAGTTTAATATTTTTTGTTTTGAGACAAATAAATTGAAACAGGATTATATTGGAGAATCTATACACAATATCTCTAAGAAACTCAAACCTTTTTTCATACATTTCCTGTTAGGATAAGATAACCTTTGAGTATTTCAAATTAAATAAATGGATCATAAGCTAATATAGATTTTCAGGTTATTGTGCATTATAATCCTAGAAAACTAGATGGCAATAATATAGGTACTTTCAACTGCACATAATCTATTTTTCATTCTAACAATTTATCTTATATTCGATCTCTTTTTCAATTTAAACTTTTGTAACAAATAGTTTTATGAAATAATATTAAAATTTTTATAAAAAAATTAGAATGTAATTATTATTATCACAAGAAAGGAATTTTATTATCTTAATAATATCTTCATACACAAACAAAATGATATATAAAATTGGAAAATTTCCAAATATTTTATAAATAATGTTCCAGTGATTTTAGTTATTAACCTCAACTATGTATATGTTTTATAATAATTAGACACTTATTATATTTAAGATTAAACAATTATTTTAGAATAATTAATAAATACAAAATAAAAATAATTTTAGGCTATTTAAACTGATTTTCAATTATTACTGTAACATTAATGGATCAGTGCATGCAAGTGTCATAAGACATAAAAGGTGTTGCCTGGAATATCATATCATAATTCCTAAGGTAGTACTTATTTTTGTAGGGACACAGCATCATCCAACAGCACCTGACATCCATTACCCTTATTTATTTACTCCCCTGCCAATATACATTCACTACTAAGATAAATCATGTCATTAATTAACTACCAGTGGAATTAGGGTTACACATTAGTCAATTTGTAATGACTTAGGCCAGGCTTAAACTCTTAAAATTTTTGTTATTTATTTGTTTAATACATTCAAATCCCATGTTTAATTTATAACTCGTATTACTTATCATGTATCATATATAATGAAAATTATATGGAGTCAATTTTACGTGAAATTGTTAAAAACGGTTTGAATATATATTTGAATATATATATATATATATATATATATATATATATATATATATATATATATATATATATATATATATATATATAT
>JASCZI010090702.1:7099-38471 GCA_036250425.1 Stylosanthes scabra
AGGGGAACCTAAGTTTGTCGTAGTTTCGTAAATATAACACTCATGGTTACAACATTATCCGGGAAGAAAGAAATAATACTAGGTAGTACCTCCTCCCATGTGCTTGAGGCCAGTGGATCAGTAGAAACTCCTCTGCTTGAAGATGCTTCAGAAACAGTTCCATCCATGAGAGCCGAACGAAGTATACTGTCAATTCGATCTGGCTTCTCTTCCAATCGTATGGCAGCCATATCTGATAGAAGCTTAAGGGACTGATAGATAGCAGTAAAAGACATTTTATATGGGGTAAAGTGACAAGTAATTTCCAATATAATTTCAAATTGAAGCACAATGAAACAATTATTGGAGTTTGCACAAATTACCGCAGAACGGGCTTCCTGTGTAATAGCTTTAATATCTTCCTTCCCACTCCAAACTCTAGGGATTGAATTATTGTCATAATTGAAGACAGTAGAGAACCTAAAACATACTCCAAGAACCATGAAGCCACCAAATTAATCCAAAATACGAAATCATTAATTCATCTAGAAAAGAAAATTGTGTACTTGATAAATACCAAATGAACAACACGGATGAGATTATATAATATGATCTTTACCTATCTTTCATGAGAATAAGAATCTTCCCAGCTTCATCTCTTGCTTTGTTCTCTACCAGTTTTCTTGCATAGTCCCTTAAGCTTTGTTGCATTCTTTCAGTTGTTTCTTCATCAAGCTCAAAACCAGAAATGGAAGACAGAAATTCCGATACAACAGCTTCAGTCTCACGTTTAAGAAGTTTTCGAATTGAAGGCCAGGTATCCTTTTCTCGAGTTTCAATTATGGACTCCACAGGATCAACCAAAGCCTTGGCCAGTTGTTTCTGCTAAAAAGATACTTTTATTTTAGTGTTGATAGAGATTACATGCATCCACGGGGCTTAACCAGTTAAATCTTCATTACAGCAGTAATATGACCTCAAAATTATCCATTATGGCAGAGAGTTTTGCATTGCGCACAGACATTGCATGTGAATCAATATCGCGACGAAGTTTGTCTCGCACTCTGGAAGCATCCCAGCTAGCCTGTCTTACAGCAGCATCTGAAAAAAATACAATTACTAATATTAAAATCCAATCGGTAGGAGCATGCATTTAGTGATTGTATAAAAATATTTGAGTAATTGACACACTAACGAAGTAGAAAAATAGAGAGCTAATATAAAGTATATTCATATAAGATAGATTAATAAACACCAGAGAAAAGAACCAATATGCATATTCAGCAGTTAGGACAAAAAAGGTGCATCCAGAGACGTAAAAAACTAGAACTCGATCTGTTAGAGCACATATGAAATTAAAGAAAGACAGAAATTAGTAAATTACCAAAAGATTGTGTTTCAAGTTTACAGGACTGATTTTTAAGTTCTAAATCAATAAACTAAATCTAAGTCAAAATTTTAAATAGTATTCAAATTTTTTGGTGAATACACTAAGCATAAGAATTATATTACCAGCAGATCCTTTGTCAAACTCAAGCATTGAAGATCGAGTCCACATGCGAACTGATGCAGCAAAACCCTTTCCACTGTTTAGTGATTGCTCCAATTTAGCCTTGAAACTCTCTAGAGCTTTTGAACGTAGATGGCCAAGCATTGTTGTATAAGCAGGGAACACAAGCTGAAAAGTTGACAATAAAAAACAATATAAATCTTACTATACCACTCACAGAAGCTAAAAAACAGAAGTATATTTCCGACAATCATAAGTTAAATGAATCCAATATCAGATCACTAATATCAGACCATTTTCAAATTAACTATTCAAGATTTTAGGAGTGATGGTTGCACTATGACCAATCTGAAAGAGTTCATATTAATTGAAATGTGTAAGCTGGTAATACTGTAGGCAATGCATAAAATATGTTTTTTATTGAAACATAAATTATTAATGGTAATGTGCACCGGGCTGCTGCACATGACTAGATGAACAAGAAGCCTCACATTAAGTGCCTTTGACTCCAAATGCTGTCGTTTTGCATTTCGCACGCCTTCATCAAAGAACATTGCCTCTGCATCATATCTGTTGAGAACATGTTATCAGCATATCTAGAAAGAAATACAAAAGATTTAGAAGACGTAAAGTAATATCCAAGACTATCACACATTACCAACTTCTAATCCACCGATATGTTTTTTCTTGTGTTTACAGCAGATATTACAGTTCAAGTTTCGTACCAGTGCATAGACTAATTAGTCACCCCTAATTGAATTTTCTTTCTCTCTTTTATAACATATATAAATAGAAATTCCATTAGGTGAAGGAATTTAATAAAGATATCAGGTGTAAGAAAAAATTGCATCCAAACTTTATTTATTGAATTATTTTGATCTTTCATTTACATAAAACTTATTCTAAGGGATAGGAACAAAATGATTAAGACATAACATAAATAAAACATGCAAGTCATGTAGTTATTTAACATAATTTTATCGGCTTGAAATACTAAATTTCTAAAACTTACTGTGATAGATAGGCATCAATAATTGAGCTCAGCTTTTCCCCAAAACCACGTACCGGGCCTTGTTGAACAGCTTTCTCTAATGCCAACCAAACCTAAGCCAGTTCATCGCATGATATTAGTTTTCAGGAACTTCTTATGCAACTTACATTAGAGTGGAAATGGATGAGCACCTCATCAGAGCACAAGCGGCTGAACTTTTCATCAGCAATCTCGTCACAACGCACGGTAGCAACCATCACCTTTTAAATAAAATGGTAATATTTAAAACCAATTCACTATGATCTGACATCCCAAAAAGTTAGATGCATAAGAAAGTAACCTTGTCTTGAATGTGAGATAATAAAGAGGTATCCACCTTTAGATCAATAAAAGTGCTGTAATTCTTATGTGTTAAATAATCTAGCAAGGGATACCTCTCAAATTTGCAAAAAGCTCATTTTATGAGTTTTTCCAAATAGGATCATAGCAAACCTTATGAGCTGGAAGATCAAGATCCTTATTCTCTCGTATGACTTTCCATATATGCTGTGCGCTGATAGAAAATCCAGAAGCTGGCACAGCACCACGCCGATCGCCAGCAAGTCCTCCAGGTGATATAGAATGAAAGAAACGGTGCCGTAATTGAGCAACCTGTACAATGTAGGAAAGAATCCCGTGGAAGAAGTCCAAAGAGGATTCAGAATATGCATTGACAATTATAGGCAGAACAATGCCAACAAGAAGAACCCTTGACAATGTTTTGAAAAAAGTATCAATAAGAAACCATTCCAGCACAAGGTAAATGCACTAGGCCTTTACAAGCTACAAGCACTCATGAACTGTCCCATGAAAAAGGTACCTCTGCTTTAAATTTATCCTCCTTGTCTTCATAGCTTGACAAAGCAGTAACCTCCACCTTCATTTCAAAAGATTTATCAAACATATATCAAATATCAACAGTTAAAGTGACACAAGATCTGGGGATAAAGAGAGTCTTCTTACATTGAAGAATTCACTAAGAGGAGTATATTTATGAGATTGTGGTTTTGGTACTGCATCCCAAATCTGTGGAATTAATATTGATGTCACAAGAAAAATTGAAATGCCACTGAAGAAAAAGAAGAACCATAAGAAAGAAAAATCTCGGAAGAAATAAAATTATCACCTTTTGGATATCGTCTCGTAGAATAGGCTCCAGATGTTCAAATGGGGTCTGCATAGATGGCCAAAAAAATGATCAACATCAAATAAAATAAAATAAAATAAAAAGACTTAAGACTACATACTAATGCATCAAGGACAATATATATCTAATAAACCCTTCATGCAAGAGACCACCACTATGGGCTTGAAGCATGCACAATGTGTAGGTCTATTCTGCCTTGTGAAATTCATATATCTAATAAACCCTTCATGCAAGAGACCACCACTATGGGCTTGAAGCATGCACAATGTGTAGGTCTATTCTGCCTTGTGAAATTCAACTTCATTTATAAGAATGGGAAGCAACTAAATGTCCTAAGACTAACTAATCATAAAGGCTATCCCTTGTCAAGGACAAATAGCCGTTACATTAAGGCTAAGGCTTGTGAATGGTTTCATATCTGAAGCATCGAGGAAAGGGGAAAAGAAGTATTATATACCTTTGTTTTGTCACGTATGACAAAAAGTAATGTCGTCCTGCGGGGGCTGAATAATCGCATCATGACCTACAGATAAAGGAAAATACTAAATTGAATAAAACTAAAATACTAAATATCAGCTAGAGGAGACTTCATGGCTGCAAAGTACCTGAAAAACTGTTTTCAAAAGTGGTTTGTTGGCAGCATGTTCCCGGCCTATATCATGACACCACCTGTGAATAAAAAGGAGTCTTCAACATTGAACAATAATTCAAAATGAATTCAAGTTTGTCTGTATAAGCCTCCAAATACCCACCCATGTTATTCCATGAAATAATGGTCTTTAACTTTCTCTTCACCCAACTACTACTTCAACTCAAAGATTGCTGTGTTTACATATCATGATCAAACTTACATGTTTATCAAAACGACGTTGGATATTGCCAATGCGAAAAGAGCACTCTGTTTCTCAAAAGTGGTATCATCCTGTATGTTAGGTTTAAAACCACAAACAAAAGTGAGTGAACTGTGGCATGCATGATGAGCTTCAATGCAAACATGTAAACAGAACGAATTTAGATCCTCTAGAATGAGAAGACTGTTAAAATGATACAACAACAACAACAAAGGCTTGTCTCACTAGGTGGGATCGGCTACATGGATCAAACGACGTCATTGAGCTCTATCATGTATCATGTCTATAGAGAGACAGTTTACACGTAAATCTCGTTTGACCACCTCATGAATGGTCTTCTTAGGTCTTCCTCTACCTTTCACCCTTGTCTACCTTCCATCTCATCCACCCTCCTAACTGGTTGCTCTGTCGGTCTTCTCTCACATGTCCAAACCACCTGAGACGCGATTCTACCATCTTTTCAACAATAGGTGCTACCATCCATCTCAATATCTTCATCTCTGTCACACTTATGTTCAATTAAATTTATAACTTCTATCATATGTGTGCTCCCGCTGTCTTAATTTACGAGTAATTAAACACTTGCTTTCTCAATCTACCAATCTCCTAACTTTAGAGGAGATTGATCCAAAAACGATGATTCACAATATCAATGATATAGTGTTGTGATTAATGAGCTAACAAGACAAAGAATGATCAACATTAAGTTTCTGATATGAGAGAATTGATTACCTCGCCCCTCTCCCTTCCATCAGTACCCTCTAAATCCATAGCAATAGTGAATGGCTCAATCCCAACACATTTGGCTATCCAAATCCCCTTGGTAGTTTGAAATCTACAACGCACATGTCACATGATATTCAAATTCAATTAAGAAACGCTCTTTGTACTCATGGATATTCCTTCACAGATAAACAAACAAATTAAAACAACCTTCCCTTAAATGCATCCATCTCAGTGAAATTTGTGTGGAATAGATGATTGAGTAAGGTGCTCTTCCCTGTTCATAAGTTGAATTTTGAATTTATGAATGAAAGTTGAGGAAAATGAGTGAGTGAAAGAATAGAAAGTAAGATTACCGCTACTTTGAGGACCCATGACAGAAACCACAGCATAAGAAAGGCCACAGTGAATGAAGTTAGTGTTGGTGATGAAGCTTTGAAGGCCATCGACATTGAAGTTACCTTTCTCATCGATGAGTTGAGTGCAACAGCAATCATCTGCTTCCTTCATCGCTCGCTATACTCAAATTCCAACTTTTGAAAACAAGAAGAAGAAGAGATGGAAGCAAAGAAAAATTCTTCATTCTTTCCCCCTCTGTCTGTCTTACGCTTGACGTGCTTCTTCTAACTTCTAAAACTTCTTTAATTGCCACGTCTGCATCTACATGCTTTTCAATATTCTCTTTTTCTTTTCTGTTTTTTTTTTACTTCCATTTTTTTTGGGGTGACTTTTTACTTCCATTTTGAGAAACTGGAAATATATTCTATGCTTGTATGCAATATACAAGGCCTAATAAATCATAAATAAACAATAATTGATATTTCTATTGGTAAAATTTTAAAATAAATAATAATGTAACTCATACATCTTAATCTTTTTTATCATAAATCATCTACCTAAAAATAAATGGCTGACTATCATAAGATGTTTTTCATATATAAGATGAATTTTGAATTCTAAACCATTTAGTTAAGAAATTAGATAATGGGCAATAATATCTTAACGTGTTATTTTATGGTATTTTCTTATTGAAGAGTTTACAAAAGAATTGAATCAAGTTATATAAAATTTTAAAAAAAAATCTATTTATACACCAAAATTTAATAACTAAATTATTTCATTAAGTATTTAATTAAGTATGCATACATGTATATTTAAATTATTTTTAATTTGGTACTGGAAATACTTTTCCTTTAACATAACTTTCAAATATTTTATCTACTAGAATAATTTTATAGCTAGACAAAAGAAAAAATGTAGAAATATTTTCAATGACCTTTAACGGCTAGGTAGTACTAATTAGTTTTTCCCATTATTATTTGCAGGCTCTAATCAACTTGAGATTTGAGTAGAAACAAAATTAAACATCAAACTATACAAGTCCAAAAAAAAAAAAAACATAAAACTATAAAAGTAAGACGAAATTCCATGTAAATAATACGTATACGGTATACTCTTCTTTTTCATTGACTGATAGAATTTTACAAATATACTTGAGAACAAATACAATCACACTACAAATAAACACATCCCCTTTCTATGGCCCATATCAATTTGTATGACCAGGCTCCGGTGCAGCCCAATGGGCTTCACACAAACGCCACAGGCCCATACCATGAACCGACTACTGTACTAGAACAAAACCTATATCATAGTGATTCACTTTAAGCTTAATTATATGCTTCTCTAGTCCTTTGAGTCTATGACTCTGATGACAATTAAATCGATAATAATAATAAATAATAATAAGAATTTTGTTTTTTTCGTAAATTTTTCAGTGTATTCTTCTCAATCTCATTTTGCTTTAATTTATAAACAACTCTCCGGTTGAACCGAACCCAAGGTGGCTCCATCGGCATGGACGCAAGAAGCTTGAGCAACTTGGTTCTTGTAAGTGAGTTTCACATCCTCCAACTTTATGCCAATGCATGGATTCTTTGGGCTACAATCAAAATTGACAGCCACCTCTGTTGCTGATGTTCCATGAATATTTTTGTACGTCACATCACTAATCTTCACTCCAGAAGCCTAAAAAAGAGAACAAACTCAGTTAGTAAGCTTAGGCCCAATTGGCCCAACAGGCCCAACAAGGTAAAAACAGACTTTGGATTCCGGAAAAACTAACCTGACCGGGGCAGCCCTCGTTGTCCGGGCAGTAATTCTGGTCAATGAGAATTGGGTTTTGAGCGTTGACCATGATAGCGTCTTGGAAAATGACGTGTCTCACAAATCCTGTGCTGGGTCTACCCCAACTCTTTATCCTAACACCGTTTTGAGTCCCAGTGAACGTAACCGTTTTAACTGTCACATTTTGTACCCCTGCCTCCTTCTGTTCTTTTCCCAAGCTCCCAATGCTGCAAATAAATTCAATCAATATTTACCATTATATATAATTCACTCATTAATTAATTAATTATTTAATTACATAAATTATTATTGTTACTGTTATTATGGTTCTAGCTAGCTAGCTAGTATTACCTAATTCCATGGCCAGGACCACATGCTATGTTTTCAATCCACAAGTTAGTGGTGCCGGGGCCAATGGAGATGCAGTCGTCCCCGGTGCGGATTTTGGAGCTGAGGATAGTGACGTCGGAGGAGCCTTGCACGTGGATGCCGTCGGTGTTAGGGCTGTTTCCGGCGGCGGTGACGGTGACGCCTTGTACCTTAACGTTCTGGCATCCATTGATGACTATGTGGAACAATTGGCTGTTCAATGAGGACAATCCACTAATGAAAATGTTGTTGGAGTTGCTGAATTGCAGCGTCTGTTAATGTAACACACACCAAATAAAATGTGAATCAACAAATATATATATAATGGAAGAACAGCATTGAAATTGCAACAACAAATTCAATTTAACTTTTTTATATCCTATAATAATGATTCCTAGTTCATTATTACTACCAACTCTTCCACTTATTAATAATTAATATTTGGTTCAACACTTCAACTTCATTCTAGCAACTATACAATGAGCAGTTGCAACGAGAGAAAACCGTTCCACTTCATCATCTAAGTTAACTCCATCTCCAACTCCATATTCAGAACCAATTTTTTTTTATTTTTTCTTATGGAATGAATTAATTAATTAATTAATCAACGTACCGTGGCACCGGAGGGGCAGCTACCCTTGCCGGAATTCTTGCAATTCCAGAGGGAAGTGCCTTGGCCGTCAAGCACACCGCCGCGAATGGAGACACCGTCGACATGCTCGAACATCAGCCAGTTGTCCTCGCTGTAGTCGGAGGGTGCCACCAAGGTACCCTGGATCTCAAATGAGATTGCCTTGTTGGCACATTGGCCGCTGAAGGTGACGCTTCCAAGAAGGAAGCGCCCCTGCGGCACAACTATGGAAGCAGGCTGGGCCAAGGCACAGGCTTTGGCCCAAGCACTAGTAAAAGCCTTCGCGGAGTCGGTGCGGCCGTCCGCCTTGGCTCCAAAGCTCAGAACATTGAATGTGGCTGGTGCTGCCGCAGCAATTGGCATAGAATAATAAAACAAGATCACAATAAGAAGAGTGGGAATAATAATAAGCTTCATTTTTGTTATTGTGAATGTTGTTGGAGAATGGAGAATGGAGAATTGAGAGGGAGATTTGAGATTTGAAAGAAGAGGGAATGATCGGAGTTAGAAGGCAGTGGGGGAAAATGGAACGGTTTGTGGGAGTATTTATAGCTAAGTATTTTAGGTGCATTGTACTGTGCGGACTGCGGGTTAGTTACTTAGTTCTGTTTCATTTTCTCATAATTCATGCCGAAGGCTTTTTTTGGTATACACTCAATATCATAGTGTAAAAATAACTTAACTTTAAATTAAATTAAATAATAATGATGCAAAACTTTATTTTAGTGCTGTGTAGGAGCAGAGGAGAAACTAAGCTAATAGAACACTTGACTAATTTAATTGTGATACATTTTATTTAATTTATTTATTGAATGATATATCAGTATTTAAATCTTGATATCCATTTTTTTTTGTTATTAGGATAAAATATATTTTTTCCATAATATTTTCGGAATTCTTTAAATTTTATACTTAAAGATTTTTTAGAAAAAATTAATTTTATGCCTTACCATAAATTTTTTTAGGGTCAATAATTGGTCAAATTTTTTTTAAACTTTATCCTTAATCAAATTAATCTCATTCCAATATCCTCTAATAATCCTAATCATAATCATAAATCTAAATTCCCACCCTCAACTCCTATCTCATCCCCTTATCACAACTAAGACACCAAATTCCTATTAAACCTACTACCATGACTCTAATTTCATTACTCCCGCCACAATTTCGTCACTCCAACTCCTATCGTCTAATCACCACCAAACATTCTCTCTAGATGTTGGTGGTAAACAATGAAGGAAAAACAATGGAATGACGACGGAGGTGGGAATATTTTGGTGATGGTGTGGAAATAGGTTGGGATGGTGGTTTTTGATAAGGGATTGGGGTTGTAACTTGTAAGGTGAGTTTGATGGATTTTAGGACGAGGCTTGAGATATGATGAATGATTTGGATGTTAAAGTTAGGATTAATAATGGAGAATGAGAGATGTAGTTACAAGTAAAATTTAAAAATAAATTTAATCAATTGTTGACTATAAAAAAATTAATAGTCAGTGTAAAATTATTTTATCAAGTCTTAAAATAAAATGGAACCTAATTAAATACTATTAAAAAATAATTTGTAAGAATTTTAAAAATATTAGATATAAAAGTATGTATTTATTATTGTTTTAATAACCCTTTAGGACTTCATCTTCTTAGCCTGCTCGCTTGCCAAGTGCTAACTAAGTCTTGATAAATTTTTCTTCATTCCCAAATCTAGCTATTTTATGTAATTTTTTATTCACATTTTAATTGTAAAAAAATAATCACTTTTGCTAATGTAACGAAAAATAATTAGCAGAAAAACTTCTTTACACTATTAATATTAAAATTAAAGTTTATATTTTGTTTTCAATATAAATATTATTATATCTAAACTATTTTCTGTATGTAACAAAAAAAAACTATTTTCTGTACTTAAATTATGATTGTTATTATTATTAATATTAATATTATTAATGAGTTAAATTTATGAATGGCCTGGTGATCACCTTGCTTGAAGCCAGAGATGAAATTCAATATTCAAGTTTTCGTAACCGCTGCCATTAACGTGACACGACATGACATTATTATGCATGTCAAAGTTTCCAATAATGCAAAGTGTGTATCCTTAAATTTAAAGTCTTGAGTTTAAAGTTTATTTTTCAAATTTTTAATATTATGTGTGGTGCATGCAATAATTTTGTTTGTACCGAATATAAATCACGTACATCTCAAGTTCTCAACATTCTCCTATTATAATATAACTTACGTCAACATATTTGTATTATGTAATGACGATCAATTCAAGTATTCATAAAGCCCATATAACTGGGATTACATTCACTTCAATTCTTCCATTGAAATAAATAATTAGCTTACGGTGAAAGATTTAACTTGGAGTTGCATATTTTTATCTTAAAGACACTAAAGTAGAAAGGGCATTAAAAGAGAGACACTAAGGTTTTAATTTGTTTATTACTTTGTATTTTTTATTTATTTCTTTTCTATTTTTATTTTTATGTTAGAAAACGAAAAGGCAAAAAGATAAATTAAAACAGAAAATAAGACTATTAGCTGTGTTATTCTCTTTATATTATTATTATTTTTTCTCGGTAGAAACTTAAAAAGTATTAATCATGGAAGATTTTGTACTTTTGAACGAGATCTAACTTGGTAAAATGAAAGAATATTTATGGATAATTGATGTGTAATATGATATCGCTAGTAATCTTCACCAACATGCATGATCATATCACGTGCAATCGTATATAATATGTGTATATATAACATAAGGAAGAATATATAATATGACGATTATAACACTATGTGTACAAATATTTTTGTAGATTAAATTTAATCAAGTAAGTTTTAATCCTACAAAATATTATTTACATTAATGGAAGAAGAACAAAAAAAAGGAGATATATATACTAAAAAAAAAAAAGGAAGACTCGGTTATAAAATAGCTTATACATATAACATTTTTTGTAAAATAAAGGATAACCAAATTATAAAGAAAAAATAAAATTATTTGCTCTTAAATAGTTTATTTTGATAATAATTTATTTTACACATTCATCCAATCAATTTTTTTTCTAAATTATTATTCACGTAATGGAGGTAATTCACATGACTATTCGTAGTTGAATATGCATATGTAATTTTTTAAAATAAAATATATTAAAATTAAAACCATATTTTTTATATAGCCCCTAAAAATATGTTCTAGCTCCACCCTGGTTTGACTTATGGTTTTCTAAGTTATTATTTTTTGCAAAGGAAATTAAAGCGACACTGTAAATTTGGAGTAGAAAGGAGAGAAGATGACGGCGTTAACATGACATGGCAAATGAGAAAGAAACCATTTAGGGTACGATAACATTTTCATACTCTAATCTGCATTAACGTGTAAAAAGAAAAAAGTTAGTTTTTATCTTCCAATTATTACTACTAATTAAGTACCGTGATTACCGTTCAAGTACGTTGCATACGAAATATATATATAAATAATAAATAATTCATAGTGCTTTTTTGGTAATTAGTTTGGTACATATATACATGCATTACGTAGTTTGATTATATTCCTTAATTTCTACATTATTGTTACCAAACGTAACACAATGTTTCTTTGCCCAAATTTCTAACTGAAATTGTGCAGCACTTTGCGTTAAAAGTTCTACATATAAATATAAATAATCAACGTGAGATTTTTTTTCTTTTTTTTTCTTTCGATTCTCAAGAATATTTCATCGTCATCCAACACTTAATATTGAAATTTGGTAACGAAAAGTTTTTCATGTCCAACATGGAATGTCACACACAAGAGATATCTTTATTTTCAAATAATCAATATGACTTTTTCCCTTTAACATTTCCAAAGCCTAATTTCATACTCATATTTCATAATCTTATAACCCTCGTTCACATTATTAATTTGTCATAGTGGTTACAAATTAAAATTGAGTGTATTGTGGTATATGTATAAAAGGTTATTTTTTAATTTAACAAATATAACAAAAAAGATTTTTTTAAAAAAAAACGTACATAGAAAATTATATTAAAAAATGCTACATGCAACAGCAAAAAAATTGAACGTCAAATCAATAAAATTATTTTATGAAACACTAATAAATACATATTTCTATATCAACAAGGATCAAATTACTCTAAATTTTTAGGTCATAGAAACCGTAAGATGGTCAATCCCACAAAAAAATCTTTATGTGAAGATGATATTATTAATCATATTTTATTTAGTTAAATATATTAAATTTTTTTAACGATTTACAACATCATCTTCAAGAAGGTAATGAACACTTCACATTTGTAAAGACTTTAAGGACTTTATTTTTAAAAAAATATAGACCTTTTAATACACTCCCTTGATAACCATAAATGATCATCTGAAGCATTTATATTTTTAGTAGGTAACCCAATAATATGGATATTATGTTAGGATATAACTCTTTTTTTAAAAATTTGTAATAATAAAAAAGAGATACATAAATGATTATATCTCTACCATTTGAATGATAGTTATTAGATATCTTATGATACAGAAACCTCGTATTGTATTTTGTTTATTAATTTAAGGTCTTGTGATTACACAGATGTTACATTGTTAATTACTTTTCTAAGGTACTACTATGTCCCAAAAAAATTGCTAGAATAAAGTAGTGATTGAATTGGACATTCCCAAATGTTAAAAGTTCATTATATATTAGGAGAAGTAAGTTAACATTTGTAACATTTTTTCGTATTCATTTCTTTTGTATGCAATTTTGTAGAAATGAAATGAATTGATTCTGATTGATAATTGTTAATGCACAAAATACAATGACAAGTATTTATAGACCTTGAGACAAATCAAGTAGACTTCAAGAAGATCAAGACTTGATTCACTTGATTTATACGATACAAACTAACATATCAGATTAATATAAAAACTTATCCTAATATTTTATATTAATCCTAATATCAAATATAAGAATTTAATTATTTTTCTTTAAAAAATATACTAAAAAATTTGTGCTAATATCATTTATCTAATTAACTATACAATAATCCATAAATTTGTACATTTGATCCTCTTGGAATACATGCACTTTGTGGGACACATAATTTGGAAGACATCGCATGTTATAACATAAGATAGCAATTGGAAACTTGACGTACAAAATACAAAAAGGGAAAGTTCTTAGTACAGTGCCCTAAACCCTGTTTCAGGCTTCCTTGTTTTAATAGGCAATTAGGGGTTTATTAAGGATATGCTATACACATTACATAGGCCACGTGATTCACGTTGACCTTTAATTCTCATGCATAATATTAATAAGCATGTATTATATAGCTAATAATAATAGCCGTAATTTGCACTGTGTATGGATAGAATAGATAGGTTTAATTTAGGTACATGATAATCTTTTATAAAGTTCATCAAGTGAAATCAACACCACATGTTAGGACTATAAGAGATCTAAATTGTATAAAAGAAGTAACGAATGAACTATTTGTGTCAAAACTATATATAGGTGCATGCATTTATATATCTATGAAATCTAGATTCAGTCACGTGCCAATAATAAGTTTGCATCATCAAAGGTAGGATCGGATAAGAATAATTATTATTGACCTAGATGTGTATCTTTTATAGTTATTGTTGTTATTATAATGTTAGTATTTTTAATTAAAATAATATAAGTATATAATTAATTAATAAACAATAATTGTATTTATATATACAAATATAAAAAATATACGTGTTTCAAAGGACAAAATAAATACTTTGAGGATTTACAAGACAAGTCAATATGATTAGTTTTGATTGTTAAACATAAGGTTTAGGGACATGAAAATAAGTATTTTAGTTTATTTGTTATTAATTTATATTTTTAAGTATTAAAATAATTTATTTAATTTTATGTAATTTAATTCACTTTATTTAATTAGTAAGTTGAATTTTATATTAGTGAGTTTAGATTTTTTTCTGTAATATAATATGAAGGAATATAAGTATTTTCGAAAATTTTATTTCTTATTAAGAATAGGGTTGGCAAAACGGGTTGAACTCGCTGGCCGGTCTGCCAAATTCGCCGAAAAAAGCGGGTCGGGCTAGGATCTTGAACGTGTCAACGCAAGCTCCCACCGTCGAATCGACGGGTTTTGGCGGCCCGCTCCGTCAGACCAAGATGTTTGTATTTTTTCTTTTAATTTATAAAATGTTTGTGAATATAATATTAGGAAAATATATATATATATATATATATATATATATATATATATATATATGAATATTAAAAATTGTAATTTTTATTTCTTTATTTATTTTATATTCTTATATACAAATATATTATATGTTTGTTATATAATTATTTGAATATTAAGTTGAGATTTTTATTTTTTATGTTTTAAAATAGATCAGAGAAAGTCTAGAGAGCCAACGTTAGGAGCCCATAGGGAGCCAATATTAATTTTTCTTATTTTCTCTTTCATCTTTTATCACTCATTATTTTCCTAATTACACTCATAGGCTCCTTATGGGCTCCCTAGCATTACTCTTTAAAATAATTAGATAATATATATTATAACGAATAATTTTATTAGAATTGATAATTAAAGAAAAATATTTAAAAAACTAGATTATTTTTTATTTATATTTAGATTTCAAATAAATTGTTATTTATTAGATTAGTTTAATATATTTAATTATATTTAGAAGAAAAAAAATTAAAATTGGACTAATAATACGTCGGAGACCCGCCGATTAGCCATATGACAGGGCGGGTTAGCATTTTGAATCCGTAACATTTTTCGGCCCGCTCGGCCCTATTTTTTTGCGGGCTAAAGCTAGGTGGGCTACTTGCTTTGCCATCCTATCAAAGAATATTCAACGTATATTATTGTGAGAAACTTAAAAAAAATTATATGTTTGAGGTATAAGTTGTTTAAATCTCATAACTGCCGAAAACACATGTATATAGCGTACTTTGGGGGTCAATTTATTAGATGCAACATCTAATCCATATAAATACGTGGATTATAGACCATATAGTAATATAGTATAATAATATAATAAAAGTTATGCTTGCGTGCTATAAACATTATTCAATATATATTTAATCAATTAATATAACTAATAAGCACTGTTACATTCTATTCATCAACCGAAACTGCCCTTTCTGGCAAGGGAGGCCTACTCTTATATAGTTACGTAATTGACCCTTCAATTCAATCCATTGAAAATAATGGTTATTAGCATGCACATGCATATATCAACATTTCTTCTCATTGTAACCAACGCAATAACCTCGTTAAGCTGCATGTGCCCTATTAACTACATACCTTAGCTTTATCATCTACAATTTTGTAAGAATAGAATAATAATTGAGTGAATATATATAAATAATATGTATTCACTCAATTCTCAAATTTTTCTGAGGTTTTTATGGTTATATATATCTTCAATGATTTGATAACAAATTAAAAAAATAAAGCATAATTATTGCAATTAACTGGACGACAATACACACGCACTAACTAATAATAAATATATAGAGTTATCAAATAGATGATTGGGAGAATATTTGTAATAAAAGGATATAGCGGCAGAACTACGTACTGTAGTGAATACATGCATTCTAGCATTTAATTTGAAAAATAAAAAAAAAATCATAAAACATTACATGCATTAGATTAATTCGTCAATTTAAACCATTATAGAAAATCTTTAAAATCATTATTTACTTATATTTATTTTAATTTTATATATTAACGAAATAAGCTCATTTTCTTTATTTATAAATTAGTACTCCTAATATATATCTTTCCTTTCAATACAAGTGTCTTTCTTCTTCGTACTTTTCTTTTTAAGTTTGTGGTAGCACCTTGAGTGGTTTATCCGTTTATGCTATAAGTTACATGAAAATGGCAGTTGATTTAATTGTTTTCAATTCTCACAACTCCTTACCTCTACACGTATATTTGATCCCTAATTTATTTTCACAATATTGTTATGCACTTCATTATCTACAGAAAAAATCCAATATCACCTTTTTTCTTTGTATACATATGAATAATTAAATAATAATTTCAATTACATTATTATTTTTCATTTATTTGAGAGTATTTCTATGTATATGTTAGATAAAATATATTTTTTTATCTAAAAAAACTCAAATCTAATATCTCTTACAACGTGGGGAGAGATAATATTAGATAAGTTACAATCCATATTAGATAAAAGAGAAAGTTTAGGGAGCCCATAATTTTTTAGCAAATAAGTGGCCAATAGACTTTTTCTTTCTTTTTTCTCTCCTCTTTTACCACCTATTAATTCCCTAATTACACTCATGAACTCCCTATTAATCCCATAATATTGGTTTCATAACATTACTCTAGATAAAATAGATTAATGAGTGAATTGTGAGATCCAAAATTGTTAGTTTATTTACTGGTTTTTATGCTATAAAGAGTAAGAAATCAGCTTTAATTTATTAGTCATAGTGCTATCATTCATTACGACTTTGTAAAAGAGGGAAAGACAAATAATGTTACATAAGTGTTACTTTTATGTAAAATTGTTATTTTATTTAACACGTTATTTTTTTTATAAGTTACACATTAATATGACTAATTACTAAACCTTCATAAAAAAGATATTTTTGTCATTTTCATTGAAATAATTCACTTATAATTATTAATTTTTGTTTTCCAATCCCCTCATTCACATTAGATCCTTATATTTTCGGATTAAAAAGATTGAAATCACTAAAAAGAGAGAGTGATCAAAATATGACTTAGCTTTGCTAGCTAGCCAATCAATAATCATATATTCCATTTTTACCCTGCATTAAAAAATGAGTCAATTTGCATAAAAGAGGTACTTTAATTTATTTAATCAAATTATTATAAAATTATGCATCCTAGATGGTAACAAGAAATAAAAACTGAATAATAATTAAGGCGCCCAAAAGCATAGTGGAATATCATTTTTCATTCATAGAATTAGAAATTTTGAATTACGTACACAATATTTTGTCATGTATGAAACTTTTTACAGTCCATACAAATTCGTAAGGCCAGGCTACACTACAGCCTATTAAACAATAATAGACTACAGTCAAACGCCACAGGCTCAAACGATTGAAATTAAAGACTAGAAAAAAAAAGAAAAGAAAAGAAAATATATAGATGAGAGAGTAATTCATCAGAAACAGCTCTGTGGTTGAACTTGACCCAATGCATCTCCATCGGCATGGGAGCAAGAAGCTTGAGCAACTTGGTTCTTGTAAGTGAGTTTCACATCCTCCAACTTTATGCCACTGCATGGATTCTTTGGGCTGCAGTCAAAATTCACAGCTACCTCTGTTCCAGATGTTCCATGAATGTTTTGGTATGTCACATCACTGATCTTCACTCCAGAGGCCTATAAATAAAAAAAATGGAGTTATTTAAATGGATGAATTTAATTAATTGTTTTATTTTAATAAATACAAAATAAATATAATAAAATGTTAATTTTTTATATTTTTAATAAAAAAATTTTTTTTTTTTACCGGTAAAAGAAAAGAAAGAAGTTAAGAGTGGGGATTGGGCGGATTTGGTTACTAACCTGATTGGGGCAGCCATGGTTATCCGGGCAGTAATTCTGGTCAATGATAATTGGGTTTCGGGCATTGACTATAGTGGCGTCTTGGAAAATCACGTTTCTCACGAATGCCTTACTGGGTCTTGCCCAAGTCTTTATTCTCAAACCATTCTGGGTCCCACTCAGCGTAACCGTTTTAACCGTAACATTCTGTACGCCGGCCTCGTTCGCATCCTTTCCCAAGCTCCCAATGCTGCAACAAACAATTTTTATTATTACTTTTAAGGAAACAAATTTCTAATAATAATTATTATTTATTAGTAATGGATTTTGGATATAGATTTTGAAGAAAATAATAAAGAATTAAATGATGACCTTATTCCGTGGCCTGGACCGCATGCTATTTGTTCGATCCACAAGTTTGTGGTGCCGGGGCCCACGGAGATGCAGTCGTCGCCGGTCCGGATTTTGGAGTTGAGGATGGTGACGCCGGTGGAGCCTTGCACGTGGATGCCGTCGGTGTTAGGGCTGTTTCCGTCGGCGGTGACGGTGACGCCTTGCACTTTCACGTTCTGGCAATCATTGATGACTATGTGGAACATTTGGCTGTTCATTGAGGTCAATCCTCCGATGAAAATGTTCTTGGAGTTGCTGAATTCCAGTGTCTAAAACCGAAAAATGGAAAATAATTTTTATTTATATAATTAAAATTAATTTTATTTAGATTAGGGCCCACATTAGCACATTAAATCCCGTGAAAACATACAATTAACATTTGGTTTCGCGTCAACTTCAATTCTATCAACCACATTTAAGTAGCAGTTTAATTACATTATCTTTTATTACTCTAATTGTTTCATACTTCATTGTAAATTAAATTAAATGCATGAAATTAATTAATGAACACATTAACTGATTAACATACCGTGGCTCCGGAGGGGCAGCTACCCTTGCCGGAGTTCTTGCAATTCCAGAGGGAAGTGCCTTGGCCATCAAGCACGCCGCCGCGAATGGAGACACCGTCGACGTGCTCGAACACCAGCCAGTTGTCCTTGCTGTAGTCGGAGGGTGCCACCAAGGTACCCTGGATCTCAAATGAGATTGCCTTGTTGGCACATTGGTCACCCCCGAAGGTGACGCTTCCTACCAAGAAGCGCCCCTTCGGCACGATTATGGAAGCAGGCTGGGTCAAGGCGCAGGCCTTGGCCCAAGCACTGGTAAATGCCTTGGCGGAGTCGGTGCGGCCGTCCGCCTTGGCTCCAAAGTCTTGGACATTGAATGTGGCTGCTGTTGCCGCAGCATTTGGGATGCAATAGAATAATATTATTACAAGAAGAAGAGTAGGAAAAATAATGGGACTAGCTTTTGATGTTGGCTTCATTGTTCTTTGTTTGCAAGAAGAAGAAGCTAACATATATTGAAAGTTAAAAGAAGTTTGGAAGATATGTGTGTGAGTGTGGTGAAAAAGATGGTAGAGTTTGTGAGAGTATTTATAGAAGGAAGTTAGGATCAGATTTAATTTCAGGTTCAGGGTAGTTCTGTTTCATCTTCATGTGATAATAATAAAATCAGCAAATGAGTCAAATACATAATTGGAAGTTGCATCAAATATTAAATAAATAAATCCGTAATTGAAGGAAGAAATTAATTAATTAATTAGAGAAAGAATAATATGAAAGGAAAAGGAAAAGGCTGCGGGCGGAACTTTGGCTTTGGATTGGCGGAGAGAAGCCTCAGTAATCAATAAACCTAAACTTCTTCCCCTTGCTTGCGATGCTTAATTATCTTCTCCATTAGTATATATTATATTTCATTTTATTAGTGTTATAATGATTATTTTAGATTAGGAATAATCAAGAAGAAGGGACTAATTTTAAGCCCTTCCATAAAAAATTGGTGCATGAGACTTTAGGCTTGGTTTTGTAATATTTTGAGGGGTTAGAATCCATTCTAAAAAATACCTCTAACTCTAAAAAATATATTGACTTCTTTAGAAATAATTTTATTTGCATATCAATGTCAGCCATTAAAATTAAGTATCGATATATAATACACATTAAAATATAAAATACATATGTAGTTTAATTCATTTTTTTGCATATTTTATATTTCGATGTATATTATAGTATTATATATTAGTGACTGATTTTAGTAGTTGATTTTAATATACATTTAGCATAATTTTTTTTAATTACCAAAATAATATATAAAAAAAAAACTTTACTAAACTCATCCTTAATAGTATTGTTTGCAATGAATACAATGGTAATTAAAAAAAAAAATAGGATTGCACTTTACACAATTGAACATGTGCAAAAAATAAATTTTTATCATTTATTATATTAACATATATTTTTTATTTCTATTTTGACCTTAATTTAACTTAAAGGAAACTAACTACTAAGAAATTTCGGTTTTGTCTAACATAAGAAAAACGAAAGAGTAATTAATCCACCACCGCCGTTATAACGTCACGTATAGTATGCGAAGAAATTTGATTTATTATCATATATATGTAGTAAGAACCCTAAATTAAGCCACCATTTCTTACTTAATTTTAGGAACTAATGTGGTGTACATGTTTAATTAATTTAATGTAATAATTAAGTGGGTTGACTTAATCTAGCAAAACTTCAATGCCTTCCAACACTGGGCCGGTTTTTACTCCATTTATTATATTACTATTGTATTATGATTTATCAGTAATGCCCACATTTTTTTCCAAAATTTTTTTTATCAAAGATTTTAATTTTAAACAAATTCTATTGTCACCAAAAAAATTTATTAAATTATATTTTTTTAAGACAAATTAATATCTATTATTATTTAATATAAAAAGCATAACTGTTCCTAAAAAATTTTAAAATTCTTAAATTAGCTTTTGAATATGAACGAGCAATAATCTATTATCTAATGCAAGGACTGATTTGTCTAGTAAAATAAAAGTTTGGAGATATTATTATTATTATTAGTATCGTAGTGGATACTGTTTTAGATGCTCTGTGAGCAAATGAGAGTTTTTATTCATTTCTGATCTATTTATAATTTTATATTATCGCGATGACGTTTAATGCGGATTAATATCTTTTATTATATTATTTAAAATTAAAAATTTTAAAATCTTGAAATTTCATCTTCAACCTAACATAATTCTCTTTCCAATAACATAAATATAACAGAGAATAAAAATTTTCATCAATTGCCTTTGAATTCAGCATTTAAGAAATTCTCAAATCAGTCAACTATTCATTGCATATTCTATACGAAAACTATATCAGAATGGAAATTGGAGATTCACACTACTCATCAGAATCAATTGCAACTCATGTATCATGTATGTCCTCAACATTATTATTTTTCTCTTTTTTTTTTTCTTTTTTATTTATATATGAATCACAACATTATTATAGTAATGAATACTGAGCTCGCTGCAGTTAACTTTATATATAGAATTGTTGATTAAAAAATATTAAATAATTTGATATATTTAATAATTAAACTCTAATCTAATAATTTAGAGCGTTAACATCATGCGATTGCAGGTGAGTTTTCATTGTATTATATCTCTGTTTCGCATAAATTTTGGTGTCGATTTCAACACCAAGTGTCCACCGAGTTTGTATCAAGATCACAATTTGGGAAACAAATATGACTCCTCTTAATTGAGTTTGACCAGAGACTTATTGAAGTGCTCAAGAATTAAGATTAAAGTAAAATATTTCTTTGATAATAATGAAAAAATGTACAAACATGAACCCATTACAAATCTTGCAGTAAAAATATATCAAAGACCAAGAATATGATTGGAATTATAAAACGAATGACAAAGCTTAAAGAATTTGGAGTTTAAGAAACTTTGATACTATATTATGATATCATTGTTATTTTTTCAAAAAATTTAAACTGATAGCCATAAAAAAAAATTAATGCAACATGAATAATTATATTTTTAATAGTCTTTAACAACATACATACCCACGTTTATTTTTACTTTTAATTGAGGCTTTGAAAACTTACCCTACATAATTCATAACAGTTTTTTTTTTTTAATCAGCTATTCAGCTTAATAATTTTAGCACGTTTTTATGATGTTATTCCTTTAAGCATCTATTGCCTCTCATTATCATTCTTTATCATTTTACTAAGTGCTAAACCTTGTACATACCTCTTAACTTGATTGATCCAGTCTTTCGTATGTTATGTGATTGATACTTTCATCAACTTCTCTTATCCAAGATATTCTTATTTCACTTCCGTTTCATTATTTAGTATTTATTTACTCTTTTAACCTTCTAACTTTAGTCAAAATTCAAATTTTGAATCAACAAGGATAACTACCTATACCTAAACAATAATTTACAACGTTGAATTAATTATCCATTTGATCCCTAAAGTTTTATTCTTCTACTAAAATGACCTCTGAAATTTATTTTACCTCTATTTCCTCTTTAAAGTTTAAAAATATAGTCACTTTAGTCCTTGAGACAACTTTTATCACTCGTACGTTAATATTATGTTGATATCATGCATGTTAAATATCCAAAACCATATTGTTTTAACGATGAATATTTAGGATTAGTAGTCAAGCAAAAATTTCTCACAAAATAGCCTATGAATGATGTAGTTTTAACTCAATTTGAGCGCCAATTATAAAACGATATTATTTTGGATATTCATTATGGCGGTCATCCATCTATATCATCATAACATTAACGTATGAGTAATAAAAGTTGTCCTAAGAACTAAAGTGATGTATATTTCTAAACTTCCAGAACTAAATAAAAATAAAATAAATTTTAGCAAAAGAGTTAAAGTTGAACAAATTTCGAATTAACTCTGCAACAAAAGATTTGAGACACATATTATTACTATTGCTATTGTTATTATTTAATAATTAAGTAATGACGAAAAATTGGAACATGCATGCATGAAGTGACTTTTTCCATTTAAAATATTAACTTAGGGTACAAGATATACAGCCGCATGATATAACAACAAGGTATATTAGAAGAATAATACATCCAAATATCGTGAAAATAAAATAGAGTTTTATATATGTATTATTAATTTGTTGATATTGAGCAAGATTATGTATGTAACTAACTCTCATTCTCATCATCACATGCATGTTATTGCAATAAGATTGCAGAGCGACATACGGAGTAGTAAGTGGAGAAGATATCGCTCTTCACGTGACAAGCCAAATCTTTCTCCACTCCTTTCTTTTCATATCAAACCCTTTTGTTTTTGGGTTTTTTTTTATTATTTTTAAATTAAATCTTAAGGAAATGAAAACAAAAGAGAGAGAAAAGAATTTGTGCAATTCTTTGAGATTCTTCTCGGGTGGGCAATGAAGATTTTAAATTATTTTCTGAAAATTTTTAATTTTAATCATTAGATGATAAATTGAATGGTTAGATTTTAATATATTATAAAGAATAAATATATGTGTATCACTGTATACATTCATATATATTAGCACAAAAAATGTAAACATCAGCACATAAAAATATTTTTTTATACTGATGTTCACATTTTTTTTATATTAAAAATAATGTGTACGAAAATATACAATAATACATATAACATTACCTTTTTAAAAGCATTATTATTTCTTTTAAAATATGACTTAAAGATAATTTTTGTAGTAGTTGCATTCTTCTCCAGATGTGTTTTATCGTCTTGTGAAACGCCTTAGGCTTAAAAAATACAGTTAGGCTTAAAAAAGTTTTACCTAGTGTGAATTGATTATGCACAAAATACAAAAATCAAAATGGGAGAATTGGTCCAATAAGGCCTAGTTTCCTTTCCTGTTTCAGGGCGTTCCTTGTGTTTTTTGTTGCAATTATGGATTATCAAATAATAGGGGATGTGATTTTCGTTGACCTTTTGAAGCACATACTTATATGTAATTTATCATATTTTTCAACTAGGTTTAGATAGATAGGGTTAATTTAGGCACATACGTGATTATATCTTACAATGAAGTCCAAATGCAATTTGCCATACGTATTATATACTGATTACAAAAATCAGTAATGACTGATCATATCAATCGATTGATTTGATTAGATATCTAATTATATACTACAATTTATTATAATTTATATTAGTTATTAATTATAATTAATTATTTTGATTTGTTATTATTTTTCAGTTCTATACCTGAATACAATAAAAGTTGGTTATCCCATATTCTATGAAATATTTACGTGATTATTCTTTTCTTGATCCTTTAAATACTACAGAAAAGATACGCAACCACAACCTCCAAGAAGAAGTAAGAGACAACTAAAAAGATAGGCACCATTGAAAAATTATCATCCATGAAGAAAATCATTACCGGTGGGACTCCTCATTTGGCTCAAGAGAATCGAAAAAAATTCGAAATAGCAAGGTAATTTTGTATAGTAACAAAAAAAAAGATTATTTTTGTTATAATTTTAGTATTTTATGTCGGATTATTTTATATTGAACTATGTACGTATATGTATATAATAGGTTTATGTTCGCGAAACACTAAAAAAAAGCAATTGTAGCATTTGTATCAAGAGCAAAAATAATTAAAAGATTTGAGTCCAATATCAGAGACTTGTCGATACCCAGTGCACTTTCTAATGTAAGCGTTTTCATTCCCACTCGCTTTTTATCTGTCATTGTGTTAAAATACATTTTGATAAACTAGTTGGGGAAACAATGTTGCTTCCATGACCGACTAAACCAAAAGAAACTCAATTATAAACAAATAAGAGGGTTCGCCAAACTAGAGTCAAAAGTAGTGCTCGAGTTGAGCAAGAATTGATGGCTAAAATTCCAAAGTTTAAGGCTCTGCCACTGAATAAGAAAGTACGTACTCTTTCATTCTTCTCTGGTATCATTTTTGCCTAGATTATCAAGTTTACTTATTTCATGTTTATTTTATCCATTATAGATCTTGCATACTTTGCTCCTAGATATTTATTATATGTTTAGAGATGCATTTGCTTTTTATGGGTTTGCAGCTTTAATTTCTTTGAAGTCATCATCTGAATCTGCACGTAGCTATAATACCCTTCCAAGAAACACAAATCCAAATCCATTTCCTTTTCCAGAAAAGGTTCGCTAACCCCTTACACAAGTTAAACAATTTAATTTACATGTGGATCGAGCACAATTTGATGAATGGGTAATTAATGGTATAGCTAGTAATATTTGTGAGCTTGGTACATTGTTAAATGTTTGATTGATACTGATAGTGATGATAAATTTGTGAACGATGCAGATAGAGGAAGAGAAGGCTCTGAAACAGTTGAGAAGGACAATGGTTCCTCATGCCAGGCCTATTCCCAAATTTGATAATCCATTTTGTCCCGAAAAGTATCTTCTATTTAGCTAGTCTTGCAATTCTGTTTTCTGTTTTGACAGTTGTAATCTTGTATAGTTCTTGGTCTTGAGTCCTTGTTTTATTAGTTGGTGTATATATACTCTAATGCTCAAGAGCCTCTAGTTCTTAGATATCAATGGCTTCTCTATCTCATAATGCTGCTCATTCAACAAACAACAACAACAGTATGATATCACTAACATCTGGTATCAGATCATTCTGAAAAGTGAAAACCTTTTCTGCTTACTCTACATCTATTGAATATACACTATAATCTAATTTGGTACATCTACAATGTTTGGGCTTTGCGTTGCTCCTATCTCGCAGAAGATTCAGAGGAAAGCAAGTAACGCGACGAAGATTCAATATTATCCCAATCAATGTCTTCACATCCACCTCCACACGCAGTATAAACTGTTGCAAGGATATAATCATCCACCTCAAAACCTTCTGCTTGCATTCTACACATGAGCTTCAAGGCCTCTTGGCAATGCCCATTTCTTGCATAACCTAAGATCATGGCTTTCCAAGAAACTAAATTCCTCTCAGGCATGTTGTCCAAGACTTGCAAAGCATCAGCAACGTACCCACATTTTGCATACATGTAGATCAAAGCGCTGTTTACAAATACATTAGACAAGGCAGGGGTCTTGCTTGCATAGGAATGAATCAATCTCCCTTCCATCGGCGCTTCTAGATTCGCGCACGCTTTCAGCAGAGATGAGTAAGTATAAGCATTTGGAACCACGCCTTCCTCCATCATTTCCTGCAAGAACTGTAAGGCCTCGGATCCAATGTTTGAAATGCACTCGACAGTTCCCCACATTTTGCATAAAAATGAACAACTGCACTGTCAACAATTAAATTCCTCCAGTTGCTTTACAAGATATGAGCATGAATTTGTTTTTCCAGCCCTAAATCCAGTCTTTTACCACATAGATTCATGACACAAACCAGCATACTGCTGTTTGCTTGAACCCCATGTTTAATGGATTCATGAAACAACTTTAAAGCTTCATAATCCAGGTGTTGAGGTTCAAGTGTGAGTGGGCACTAAATTAGTCCCACATTAAAGGAAACAAAGAGGAGTAAGGAGTTTATAAGATGAGAGACTCATTTACTTGAGTTGGATGTGGTGTCTTCTCATCTTGTGTTCCCTCACTTGGTTCCTCCATAAAGTTTCTCCCTGACGGTTTGCTCCATGGCGGCCCAACACCAGGTTATAATTCAAATACCCATCAATAATAGCAGTCCATGTAATCGTATCCCTTCTTGACATTTTATCAAACACTCGAGGAGCCCAAGTTAAATTACCCAATCTCAAGTAACTACAAATCAAATTATTATCAACATATGTAGCTGAATCTCTAAAACATTTCAATATAATTGCATGTATCCTTCCAACCTCTTCCGTGTCATAACAAGACCGCAGCCAACGAGATACTAACCTCGGACCCAAGCGTTGGTATTTCACATCCAAAATTTCTATGTTCTGGCTGGAAGCATCACCATGAGATTGAGATATGATCATATTTTGAAGGTTGAACCGTGCAGCATCATAGGCTTCTACAGCAGCCAAGCATGTTTTCCGAAGCCTTACGAAATCTTGTTACATAAACATGAATGTCAATTCAAAAACCAGATTAGGTAAAGAATCAACTTTGAAATAACAGCATCCAAATTCAATCGATCGAAAAGCATTAAAAAATTGTGAACTGAATTGACTCTAAAGACTTGAAAAGCACTATACTAGAAAGCTAGATTGATTGTCATTGTAAAGAAGTCTTACAATTTTCAGTTTTGTATTGTCATTGTAAGATTCAGATAACGTATGAAGATGCACAAAGAATTCTCTAGTGAAGTCTTCACGAAAATCGGAGACAATTTCTCTAATTTCCGATGACTTGTGTTCATGTTGGTGTTCATTCTCCTCGAGCAAGAAATCATCAGTTAATTCATCACAATCTCTAACAAACTGGAAGTCAGGGAAGCAGATCAATCAATTATCATCAGATTCAGATTCATCACAAGAACACAAAATAGGGCATGAATTGCTTCAGTAGTAATAGAATGCAGGAAAGAGAAAAAGGAAGAGTAAAGAGTAGAAGGTAGTTAACGTAACGGTTAGCGTTGGGTTTGGTGGTAAGAAAACGGAAGCGCTAAGAGGGAAAGTGTGGTCAGGGTTTACGAGGGAAAGAAGCTTGGGCGGT
Source organism: Stylosanthes scabra (assembly GCA_036250425.1). Taxonomy (NCBI): domain Eukaryota; kingdom Viridiplantae; phylum Streptophyta; class Magnoliopsida; order Fabales; family Fabaceae; genus Stylosanthes; species Stylosanthes scabra. The sequence goes on from JASCZI010090702.1 coordinate 34,592, forward strand.
TTAAATTGATCTAATTTTAATAGAAATTATTTTTAATAATAAATAAAAAAATATGACTTATTTTTAATTTGATTAAATTTTGTTAAATGAAATATTTATCCATTTAAAATTTTTTATTTAAAACATATAAAATTATCGGTTCCATTATCCACACACCTTTTTGGTAGACACTAATTTGAGACCTATATAAAATACGGTCATTATTGTGTTAACTGCTTTCCATTTTTTGTAAAAATCATATTTTTATACGGGTGTAAAAGTACTGTATGTGAAAATGGTGTGTTTATAGCATTATTATAAAATTATTTATAATAAAATTTAAAAATCTAAAATATTGTTTTAGTTTCACCAATCACTGAGTGTTAATTTTAGTTTCTAATATTTGGGCTAGAAACTTGATGTTTAAAGTTGTTATCTGTATTCAATATTTTGTTTTGGTTCTTGTGTTTTTCCATCACAGATTTGTGGCTTCATGATTGGTGTAATTCCCCAACTGCGAAATGTATTGATCGGAAGCGATGCTCCACTTCATGTAGTTGAAGACTCTCTATCCATGCTCGGGTATGCCTCTCAACACTTTAACATCGTTTGAACTCATTTACTTTCAGTAATGCAGCCATTCCAACAGTGACACTTATAATGGGTGCAAACCTACTCAGAGGTAAAACTAAATGCAATGATAGTTTAGTTTCTTATATACATACATATATATATATATAGCTTATGTTATGAATGGATTGTGTGTAGGGTTTAGGGGAGCAAGTACTCCATTATGGAGCATTGTGGGAATTGTTGTAGTTCGTTACATTTTGCTGCCACTTTTGGGTATTGTGGTTGTTAAAGGAGCAATACATTTGGGTTTGGTTAAGTCAGATCCCTTATTCCAATTTGTGCTTCTTTTTCAATATTCACTTCCACCAGCTATGAATATAGGTACCTACATACACATTTCTGATATCCATAGTGTATATGCATTCATCTATCCATTCCAATAAAAATAACTTTTGTTTTTTTTTGTTGTGACTCAAATTTTCTGAGTTAGATTTCATTATTTCTATAATTAACACGTGGGCCTATTAAGCGTGAAAACACATGGATGGATGCATGTATACCTAGATGAGTAATACTAAATGTACAATTGTACACATCTGTATACACTATTTAATAACACAAAAAAATATAAACATTAGCACGAAAAATGTAAATTTTTATGCTAATGTTTACAATTTTCTGTGTTGCTAAATGTTACATACAAGTATGTATAATGCTACACCTGGATTTATTCTATTTGATATCTCTACTCTTTTTTTTTTTAATTACCAAATTCATTGATTATGATACTAAGCACAACTTCATCACTTTGTTAGGAACTATGGCTCAATTGTTTGGATCAGGTGAAAGTGAATGCTATGTAATCATGCTATGGACATATGCTTTGGCTTCAATTGCAGTTACACTTTGGTCAACCTTCTTCATGTGGCTAGTTTCCTGATTTCTATTAAATTTGTATTCATATCATTATCATTTCATTTCTGTAGTTTTTATTATTAGTTTCACTATCTTATGCTTTAAGAAATTTTGTTCTATTCTAGTAGCTTCATTCTTACAGTGATTCAATTTTTATCCATAACAAAAGGGTATTATTGTTTGCAAGTATATCTTTAAGAACAAATAGTAAACAATGAAGGTTAAAAGAATGAACAAAGTATACAAAACTCAATGTGAATGATATTACGACAACCATAGTTTTGGTACAATTGAAATCTTGAAGATTTTTTCAGTATACAAAATCAATCTCACAGAGTGTTTTGGAGATTTACTCGAATATCATAATTAAGGTGAATCGGTTATAGCAGGTAACGAATAAGATTATCATTCAATATAAAATTATTGAAAAATTTTTCATAATAAAATAAAATGTTCAGAAAAAAATAAAAAAACATTATTTTCCAAGATTTAACTTTTTTTTTGTCAGTTGCAACATGTTCGCCCAACTATAAGGCGAACTTGGTGAAAAACGCAAGTTCTCCTAACAGTTAGGCGAACTTGGTGACACTTTTTTGAATTTGCGTGATATTTGCCTAACAGTAAGGCGAACTTGGTGCAAAGTTTTGAAATTTGTGCTATAATTGAGAAACGTGACCATAACTTTTTTCTTCTTCTTTTTTTCACATTTTCACTTCTCTCTAGAAAACCAAGACTATTAATCTAAAAATAATACTAATATAAATTAGAAACATAAATTAATAAATAAACTTAAAAAAAACTTATTGACCTAATATAATCTAACTATATATTTAATATACACTAAGCATAATTTATATCCACACTAAATAAAGTGATAAAAAATTTTATTTTAATTTAAAATAAATTAAGTATACTAATATAAATTAACAAAAATAACTTGAAGCTATTATAATTTAGCTATATATTTAACCTACACCAAAAATAATTTATTTTTAGTGTATATTAAATATATAGTTAGATATATTTTGTTAATTTATATTAGTATATTTAATTTATTTTAAATTAAAATAATTTTTTTTATCACTTTATTTAGTGTGGATATAAATTATGCTTAGTGTATGTTAAATATATAGTTAGATTATATTAGGTCAATAAGTTTTTTTTAAGTTTATTTATTAATTTATGTTTCTAATTTATGTTAGTATTATTTTTAGATTAATAGTTTTGGTTTTCTAAAGAGAGAAGTGAAAATGTGAAAAAAAAGTTATGGTCACGTTTCTCAATTATGACACAAATTTTAAAACTTTGCACCAAGTTCGCCTTACTGTTGGGCGAACATCATGCAAATTAAAAAAAGCATCACCAAGTTCGCCTAACTGTTAGGAGAACTTGCATTTTTCACCAAATTCGCCTTATAGTTGGACGAACATGTTGCAACTGACAAAAAAAAATTGGATATTAGGAAATAATATCTTTTTTATTTTTCTGGAAATAAAATTTCATTTTATTTTATTATGGAACATTTTCCTAAAATTATTTTATGCAATATTGGCATCTATAATTTTATACTTAGAATATTGATAACTATCAAAATTATGAGAATTGGACCGGATTAATTGGCTCAATCAGAAAAATTGAAAATCGATATTCTGTTCGATTCGATTCAAGCAAAAGTAGTTGGCTAAATACTGGTTAGAAAACCAATCGAATAGGTTAAATTGATCAAGTTTTTAGAAAAGAAATTGGTTTTTTATTTAATAATATTATATATTAAAATAAATCGGTTCGACTACGATTCGATTCCAACCAAACCTTTAAATTATCAAACTAATCAATCTATTGGTTGAATGAGTAGTTCAATTCTCATAGCCTTGATAATTATATATTTATCACATTTAATGTTAATCAATCATTCTACCAACGATTAAGAAATGCTAAATAAGATAAATGATAATTAATAATACAAAATAAAGTATTTTTTACTGTTTTGACTGATTTTTTATCATCTACGAAACATTATTCGAATAAAGAATACACACGATCAAGACGACCTTGCTTGTGATCAAACAATTCTCAAGGAAAGGTGTGGATATCCAGCTTGAGTTTTGTGGCGTTCAAAGAGATCTTGAAGAGCTTCAATAAACTCACTATGTACTTTAGCAACCTAAAATTAATTTTCCATGTAGTATTAGTAGTAAGTTCTTAAATTATTTTAAATAAATATTGAATAATGGTTTACCATATCAATAAGTGTTTAATCCACATTGTTAACGTAAAAAAAAATTTGTTGGATGACTTAAAAACTTAAGACATATGTTATTATATAGAAAATAACGTATGAAAAAAGAAGATGTATACAATTCTTTGAGTTTTTTTTTTTTTTTTTTTTTTTTTTTTTTTTTTTTTTATTTAT
>JASCZI010090702.1:38584-61691 GCA_036250425.1 Stylosanthes scabra
CTCCTCCATGGTTGGTTCTGGATTTTTGTTGACCTCAATAGGTTTACCCACCGCAACATACAGTGGACGTTTGAATGGTATTGGAGACCTGAATTAGAAGACAGGACTTGTGTTCAAATTGTATATACTTCTCAGCTTCAAATGATAATTACTTTTGAGTTAATTATATATTCTATAAAAAATAATGGCTTTCTCAAATTATGTAATAAAAAAGACACCAAAAATTATGTAATAAAATATTAACTAAACTGTTTAATTAGTTGTCACCTCATCTAGACGTGGTTGTCTAAGCATTTCTAAAGTGTTTGGCGACAGTCCAAAACTGTAACTATATTATGCTGGTTGTGTTATATATATAGTGACTCTTTAGATAAATACACATGAATTTTTTTTTAAAAAAATTTGTGTCACCTTTAATAATTTCTATCCAAAATTCTAATATGAAAACTATATTGAAATTAAAAAAAAATATACTGGTCACCACATGGAAAAGTGGTTATCCAAACACTACTAAATCATTTAGCGACAGTTCAAAACTGTCGTTATATTATGATGGTAGTGTTGGATGAATAGATGATGACTCCATAGATAAATATATGGGTTCAAATTTTTTTTATGGTGTCACCTTTAATATTTTCTATCCAAAATACTAATAGGAAAAAAAGGTATGTTGAAATTTTAAAAAAATACAAACCCGAAAATTCCCCAAAAATATACAGGGGTGAATTTGATAGCCCTTGCAAAATTCAGAATCAACTTCCAATTTGGTTTCCACCAATTATAGATATCTGACTATAGCAACATTGCATCAAAAGAGAAATTATAGTTAATTAAACTGAACCAAGAAAATGAAAAACATAAAATATCAAAATAAATAAAGGAATAATAATATAATAGATGGATGAAATTACCTGTCCAAAGCAGAAAACTGGAACAAGAGGTTTGCCCTTCTCCATTGCTATACGGACAAATCCTCTTCTTTCCTTAAGGAAGATAATCTATAAAATACAAAATAGTTTTCTATTTTTTTAAAAACATGAAAAAATATAATGGAAATAGTAATAAGGCTTTTTTATTGAAATTAGTTTCCTTTTCTATATGTTAATCAAATCCTCTTCAATGACTCCATCAGTTAGCAAGAACTAATTACAAATTCAACAATGATTAATCTCACTTTATCACTTTATTCATTTATTCACTTAAAAAAATTAAATTCTAATATAAAAATATAATAAATGAAAATTTAAATGTGTTTAATTAACAAAATTAATATACTCATCAGTTAAAGTGTTCTCATAATCGAATCGAATCGGTCAGTTTGATAAAAAAAAATCGAGAACTGATCCTCTGATCAATTTAATTCAGGTGTAAAATATCTATTGACAAAAAAATTGGTTAAAAATCAATCAAACAGATGAACTAATCAAATTGGACCGATTTAAAAAAAAATCAATTTTTTTAATAAAAATAATTTTATATTGTATTTTTAAATATTTTATTATATATTTAAGTAAAATGATTCGATTTCGGCTCAACCTGAGTCCGGACCTTTACACTACTGGTCACTCTATCGGTTCAATTATCACGACTCGGTTAAAAAGAAACGTTGATTAATGCACCTCATCAGAACTATGCTCCATTAGAGAGATTTCTCTGACTCCACCAGGTACAAGAGTGCAACTATAGCCAGCATCCAATAGCGACATAAAATTTTTCTTGGACACATTCGTAAAACCCAACCAAGTCCATATGTGCCTCAAAAACGGTATATAAAATACCTATAGGGAATTTTAAAAATATATTTATAATTATTAATGATAATCATTACAACAAAACAAAAAATTAACGTAGAAAAGGAAAAAAAGAATTACCACACTGCTTGCAAGAACCTTCATATTAGGAAGAGGCATGAGACCTGTGCTACTGGTTAGTGCAATAAGGCCGTTTGACAAAATTGAATGTGGTTCATAACCAAAAACTGCATTAACATAAGAGTATAAGACCACATTGCAGTTACAAATATGTATTATCTAATATGAGCAAGCTAATTGATACGTGTATAGATTTAGGATTTAATATTCATTTAGAGTAATATTTAGAATTATCTAAAAAGTTGGTATTTTATTATAAATAATAGGTACTCAATGTAATCAATCATATAAATTATTAATGAAATTGTTATCTTTCCTCTTTTAGAATTCCTCTCTAATGAAATTATCATCTTCTTCCTATTGTTTTTCTCTAATTTTTCTCTAATTCTCCTATTCTCTTTCTAATTTCTATAATTTTAATCTATAGGAGATCTTACTACTATCATTTGGTGCTTTCATTGAACACAAAAGATGAATTTTGATAAATTATACAGAAAGATTCAATAATCTATCTATAGTTCTGTCACTAATTTTAATAATTTTTTTATCAAAATTTATTACAGACATATTTTTCTGTCTGTAATTAATTAATAAAAACACATCATTCATTATGTCACCCAAAAAAATACCTCATTCATTTTTCTCTCGAAGTTTAGGGTTTTGCAAATAAACACTGCCCCCTTTTTGGCACAATCACCCTTTCGCCGCCGCCTTCTCTGCCCGTGTTCCTCGCCGCGGTCACCGCCTCCGGTTTATGTGCTCGTTGCCACCTCCTCTACTCGCATCGATTCCTATGGTCGTCGCCGCCGCCTCTGGTTTATGTGCTAGTCGTCGCCGCCGCCTCTGGTTTATGTGCTAGTCGTCGCCGCCGCCTCTCGTTCCTGTGCTCGTCGCCGCTGCTCGCGCCGGTTCCTGTTATCGTCGCCACCGCCTCCACTACTCGCGGCGGTTCATGTTCTCGTCGCTGCCTCCTCCTCTGATCGTGAAGGATTCTCTGTCGTGTCTCCCTTTCGCACCTCGATGTTCGTCGCTACTCCACGGCTTGCCTCTGTCGCGTTGTGTAGCGCTAGCCTCTTCCCTTCGCTTCGTGCCTCCGCGTTTGCCGTTGCTTCATTGTCGTCTCTCACTCCTTCTTCGGCACTAATTTGTTATTTTGGATTTGATTTACGCAATTTTACGGTTTATATTCATTTATTTAGGGTTTGTAATTTGTTATTCTGATTTAGGTGTATAATTTATTTAATGAATTGATTAATTTTGTGTGTGCAGTTGCTTTTGAAGATGGAAGAACGTGAAAGCAAGAATCACTCAGGTACTCATGAATTATTTTATTTGGATTTTCTACATGTTCTGGATGTTATGTATTGTTACTTCGTTTGTATCTAGACTAGATACATGAATCGTTGATGCACTAATTTCTATTCTATTGCAGGGTGATAATTTGATTGGGGTAACTGGAAGCAGTGGTGGAATGAACATTAATTCTGCAGTGATTCACGTGTTCATGAATCACTTCATATTTGAAATGAAACCTTTGGATGCAGTTCAAAGTCCAAGGATCTATCACAAGGTTCCTCCAACTTATAACTAGTGTTTGTATGGTTATATTATAGTACATTGTCTTTAGAATGCTATAGAGAGGAGAGCTCAAAGACCTTGCATTGGCTGCTCCAATTTCCAAGTTCACAAAAAAAGGTTGCATTCAGATATATACAAATAAAAAGTAGTATTGCTATTGTTTATTAGTTGTTTATTACTTGATTTCATTGCAAAACAAGCAGGGCAGTGTTCTCTGCTTTCTCCATTGCAATTTGTTCTCTTTAATTACTGTTAATGCAATCAATGCTTAAACTTAGTTTGTTACAATGCAGAGTAGCATAAGCTTTTGATCAATTAGCAACATTTAACATGAACAAGAACAATCAACCACAAAGATCTGCAATTAAGGAAATAAGGTATAACAATTTCTTATGAAATGTTTGCTGTTTTTCAATTCTATATGAAGTATGACTCTCAAACTCTATGAACCAATTATCAACAATATTAGATATTTAAGGGACTAAGGGTTCTAGAATTATGTTTTTAGCTGGAAGCACTGTGTCTTAAGTCCCTTCCTTGAAATCAATAGCAATTTACTTTGTATATGTAGTTAGATAATGGGCTATTGGTTGACAGTTTACATTGTGCTCACAGGATCTTCCGAGAAAAAATTAGGTACCATTGAAGAGATGCCATCTTTAGATTTAAAGATGTAAGTTAATTATCTATTGCTATTTTAAGTAACTTCTGTTACATAGTATTACTGTGTTTTTGTGACTATTGAAGAGATGCCACCTCTAGATTTAAAAGATTTTAGAAATGGGAAAGCATTTGTTGGCGAGCCAAAACAACACTTGTAAAATTTTGATAAATAAGTGGGCAAAGTCTCCCATGTAAATTGAATAAATATGCATAATTCCTTTTTGTAATGCATAAACATAAAGAGCTTCCATATCATTGTAATTAATAAGTAATTGCCAAAAAAATAAATGCAGTGGAACAACTGAGAGTTACAGAGCCACTTGTTGATATTTGGAGGAGGCACTAGGAAGTTTCCAGGGAAGAGTTGGGAATTGCAGAAATTTCCACTTTCTTACAATCTCCAGCAATCTTCAGGTAGCAAACTAGTGGTTTTGTGCTATGCTTACTAGCTAGAACTCAAATTATAACTTTTGCCTTGTATAATATGTTAGCAAGTTATCTTATTTTCTTTGCACTTTCTGTTTGAATTGTTATAGGTGGTATTCACTTTAAAAGACATTAGTGGAGGATGAAGCCTGGATATTTTCAAAGAAGAATGGCATTGACATGGTTTCTAGTTTACCATCAAGGGTTGCTGGACATTATTTGCTATATTGTTTTAGATATATTTGAAATAACATCGACTTGCTAAAGCTGAGATGCTCCAGAGAAGATCTTGCACATTTTGGAAGAAGCCAAGGATGACAGGATATATTGTTTTAGATATATTTGTTTTTATGTTTAGAATTAATTTATTTATGTTGAGTATTTTTCTTTTCTTAAATTGTGAAAATGAATAACATATTTGTTTCTTGGATTATTATGAAATTTAAGTTTGATTTTAATGAAAATTAGCTGAATATTTGTCATGATTAAATTCATATTTATTTTATATAGAAACAGGTATATTTTGTGAGGAAAAACCCAAAAAAGAAAGAAATTTGTTTTTATTTTACTGATCTGTACACCAGAAAATAAATTCACTGTTCATGGACAAATTACCGACGGATTGAAAATTTGTCGAAAAATAGATGGATAATGTCAAATCAGTAGATCAATTACCCGACAGAAAATTTGTCGGAAATAAGGAAAATTTTGTCAGTAAGTTACAGACGAAAAAATATCCGTTGGTAAAAAATTATCCGTCGGTAAAAAATTACCGACGAGGCTAAAAGCCAAACAGAATCCGTCGGTAAATCTGTCTGTAAAGGAAAATCATCTATAAATGTGTTAAAATCCGTTTGTAATATGCTGTTTTCTAAGTAGTGGTGGCTATTGGTGGATTTTGTGTGCATGGAAATTCTGGAATTCCAGAAATATTCCAGAATCACAAAGATTGAACGAAGTGTACGCCGGATTGAGAGGAGAGGCTTTCCAATGGTTCTGTTTATGGAGATTGAAGAATTTAGCAGCATCTTGGATGCAGTTTGAAACTGCGTTTCTCTATCGCTACCAGCCTGATTTTCGTTCAGTTCTGCCAGAGCTAGACTCAGAATCACTGCAGTGTAATGAAGATTTTGGTCAAGAAGCAAAAATTGCAGGTACAGAAACATATTGTGAACAATCAGAAAACTTAGATCCAGAAATTCAAGGTCATATTCAGCCAAATTCAGATCCAGACAGAATTTCAAGAACAAGACTCAGAGAATCAAAACTCAGAAGCTCAAATTGATGAAGGAGATGCATCAACAATTCAAATTGTAATAGCAATTTCAGATCCATCATCAACTCAAATTGCAGATACATAATTCAAAATAATCACAAGGCCACAGTTGAATTCAAAACCACAAAACAGATCACAGTTTCAGAGCCAATATGATGAAAATGAAGATGAGTTGCATGAGAGGAGATTTTACCGTGGATCAGAAGATTGGAACGCCGCAGTTGTGGTCCAACGGCCACCACCAGAACCGCCGGATCTGCAATCTCCGGTGGAGGAGTTGTTTCCGATTCAGACACCGACTTGCCAGAACATGACAGTGGTAGCAGAGAATGAGTGCGAGATCCACACCGGCGCCGAGGACGTCGCCGTCGCGAAGGGGAATGTGGATGACGACGACGCTGCCATGAACGATAGAGCCATGACGGAGGACAGAACCAGGCACGGCGGTTCCATGGAGGATACGCGGAGTACGATGGCGATCCTTGTGACAGCGGCGACGGCGATCTTGGCAGAGGTCGGTATTACTAGACCCTTGGGCAACGGCGGAGAGCAGGAAACTACAAGCGGCGCCGAGGTCGGCGCCATTGCGGAGGCGGGGCAGAGAACACCTGCGACCTTCGAGGATGGCAAAGCGATGGACAAGAAGAACGGCACAGCCACGGTGGCTGACGGAGGTCTCTGGGCTCGGCGGTTGAGGCGGGTTTTCCTTCTAACACCGCCGCCCCTCTTAGCGGCCGTACTCCCGTTGAATCGCGTGGAAGCTAGAACCGTGAAGAAGCAAGAAGAGATGGCGTTTTCCGGAGTTGGTGTGGCAGGAGGAAGCGGCCATGGGGCGCCGTTGATGGATGGTATGGTGACGGTGGGTTGGTCTACGGCGGTGGCTGAGAAATTTTTTAATGGAGCTGCATTGAGGAGGGAGAGGCGCTGTTGTGTCTTCAACACCAGCACTAGGGTTTCTCATGAGTTGCTAGTGCAACCCCTTTTCAGCAGATGGGCCTCTCCTATGTGCTCCAAGCCCAAGTACCAATTCAGCAATTTGGGTTTCAATTTGGGCCTATTCTTAAATGGAATTATATTGCACGGATGGTGGGTAAATTTTTCTTCAAACAATGGGATCCTGGTGGTCCACTTTATTTTTTGGCAGTAGCATAGAATTACCTATAATTTTAATAATTGTAATTTGGATTTACAATTTTATTAATTGTTGTTATTTTTTTTTCTAATCTTGAGAACAAGGTTGTTTTGAAGGGTAGGGTAATGATACGTGTATAGATTTAGGATTTAATATTCATTTAGAGTAATATTTAGAATCATCTAGAAAGTTGGTATTTTATTATAAATAATAGGTATTCAATGTAATCACTCATGCAAATTATTAATGAAATTGTTATCTTTCCTCTTTTGGAATTCTTCTCTAATGAAATTATCTTTTTCTTCCTATTGTTCTTCCTTAATTTCCCTCTAATTCTCGTATTCTCTTCCTAATTTCTACAATTCTAATCTATAGGAGATCTTACTCCTATCACTAATTAATAAGTAACTATTATAATTCAAGCCCAACTCGAATAATTTTATTTATATATCAAAATTAATTATTAAAATTAATCACTATATATTTATATATAAATATATGTATAATTTTAACATTTTTAATATATATTTCATATTTTAATTTATATTATACGTTAATAATTAATTTTAGTATGTAAATAATATAATCTAATTTGATTAGGTGTTCACTCTCTATAATATAGAGAGTTTATAGAGAATGCCTAATTACTAACTAACCTACTCAGAGCTGCTACTTAACATACAAGCTATCATACACTCTAACAATGTACATAAAGCCATAAAGGCATGCATGTTAAACTTATTATTAGTAAAGTTTTAAAATTACATTACCAAAAAAAAAAAAGTTTTAAAATTAAAATTTTAGTTTCAATAAATAAATATAAATATGAAATGCTTAAACTTTACATCGTTTTTTATAAAAAATTTAATTGGTAACTTTATTAGGTGTGTATTCGGATTGATATAGCAAAAAAACTCAATCCGTACGGATCGAATTACATATATAACATTGAAAAAAAATAGAAAAATAATTTTTAACATTTTTATCTAAAAAAATGTCAAACAAATATTTTTCAACTTTTAGACTTGTCTACTTCCAAAAATATTATTAAATAATATTTTTAAATATAAAATTAACATATTAATATACTAACAAGTAATAATACAAAATTTACTATACTGACGTTCCAAAAGTGCAATACAAATTAGAAACTAAACCAAATAAAAAAAAACAATTAAATACTATAACATAATATATAAAATTATTTTTTTTTTTGTCTATAATATATATAAAGTTATATAAGTGCACAAAAGAATTCTATATTTTTAATTATTAAAATAGATACACAAATACAATTATCAAACGAATTTAATATAATACAAGTCTGATCCAATATGATAGACTTACGAATCGAATTATATCGGCAAAATATTCAAATCGAATCATCCGACCTTGTTCATTTACTCTTAAACTGGATCATGTATTTTAAGTGCACATGTTAGTTAAATCCTAAAAATTAAAATAAAGTAAGTAATTAAATTATTTGTTTGGGTGAGCTAATTAAATTAATTTCACTTACAAAATAATTTATTTTAGTAGAATAACAAAATTTATGCCATAAATAAATTATTTTAAAAAATTACTTAAACCGTAATTAAAATTCAATCCAATCATAAAATATTTTTTGCTAGATATATCATCATAAATATTTTAAAAAAGGGAAATCTAATTTTGAATGTAAATATAATGAGATAATATTAATAGAAAATAAGATGTGCTATGCCAACCAACATCAGTCTACGCATCCCAATTTCCTCTATGAACCTTAGCTTTTCAAATGAGTAATTTTACCATAAATTATGTGTACCTTCCTAAAATTTATACTCTAAAATTTAATCAACTAACAGTAGTTTGGATCAAACCATAAGCACGGTTAGGATTGAAGGCCTTTATATCCTCCACGTGAAGTGTGATGGGAAAATAACTGCAAGCATGTTTGCATATAAACCTGAAAACATATACCCAATTATTTATTCAATTTGTAAAAGAAAAAAAAAAGGCTCTATTTGGTTAATTAATAATTGGTTTGTATTTTTTAATTTAAAATTTTTTAGAAGAAAATTGAAACTAGACAGTAACAATTGTTATATTGAAAATAAAGCTCCTTTCTAGTGATGTTGTTGTTGTTGAAAAATTAATTTTATAATAAAAAAACACTAAAAAAATTAAGGGGGTTAAAATTAAATCAACTATAATTTTTTTAATAAAAACCTGTAGTTTGGGCCCCTCTCGTTCCCTCTCTTTTATGAGAGGCTCCACCTTGTACACGCTAATAATGGTTAAGTATAACATACAATAGTTAAGTAAAAAAAACAATACAAATCACATAAATATAATATACAATAGCATAAAAATAGTTAAGTATAACATATAAATCAATTAATTCTAATAATATATCACACACGTTAAAAAAATTTTTATGCATTTCACAAATTATTAGACACTGCTAACTGCAAACCTATATTATAACAATTAGGTCTTTTTATTTATTTTAGTATACTTTTACATGTTATTAGTTTTTTAATTTAATTTTTATATTACAAAAATATAATCAATAAATATCAGGGTAGTTATATTTATGTTAATTGTTAAAGTTGCAACTTCTCAAAAATTATTTTCAAGCTCCGCCACAGTCTATAACTAGCTTTAAATATATAATAATGTTATTCACACATTCTTTTATCAAACATCACCTTTATATCCGTATAAAAATACGATTATTATAGGTGGTTAATGTCTCCATCACCGTATTTTATACGAATGTCAATTTAATGTTTACTAAAAGAGTGTGTGGATAGCGGAATTGTTAAATATATCAACTACCTATATTTTAATACTTTCCTTCTTCTTTTTATTTCACAAGATTCTAAAAACGCTAATAATAGCAAAAAATAAAAAAGCTTTTATCCAAAACAAACATCTTTTAAGCGTTTTTAAAAATAACGGGGTCGTCATAAAGAAAAAATAGAAATTCCAACAAGGTTACCTGCACAATTTTTTACCGAATTTACTCTTTTCATCGATAAGAATCATCACAGACACGAATAGCAAAGCAAATGTCCTGAAATGCAATACAAACAGTACAGTTTTTTGTACCAGCAAAAATATTAATAGCTAGCTAGTATGAGTATAGAAAGCCTTACAAGTATATCATGATTTACGGTGATTCAATAATTTTAACCGTTAATTTTAATGGGAGAAATAATGCAAGTATTAAAATCGTAAAGCATGATATATCTAAAATGCTTTCATAAGTATAAACACAAAGTGGACAAAAAAGGAAATTAAAGAGAAAGTAAAACGAAGAAACGTAAGTAAATGCTTAAATCACTATTTGAAAATATAGCTACGCATGATGAATTAGTCTGGAAAGTATAGCAAGTAATTCATACTTAAGACTTGAACACAAGAACAGCTCACGAAAGCGAAAGGAAGAGAGGAGAGACTCACAATAGTGCCTTGAAGAGAGGGAGGAAAAGGAGGGATGAGAAGAGCATGAAGGCAGCATTCACGTGAATAGGTCCCAACCACAATGCCAAAGCCACCATCGTTTTCAACCCTTTTAACTTATTGCACGACGTCAAATCGGCGGCGAACACCTCACTGCACCTGAAAACCTTCTCCTCCGCCATGCTTCTCTGATCTCTTAGCTTTCTCTCTATATATGATGACGATGTTCTTTTAATCTTTTTTAATGTATGAGTGCGCTATCAACTACCATTTCTATTATATATTCGACGCATATTAATTAGCATATATAAAAACATGTGAACCGGAACTTGCGTATATAAAATCGTGCGCACCAGATGAAATAAAAGAGATAACACCAAAGTTATCGTCAAAATTTCACAAACAGTGTCTTGCTTTTGTCAAGGACAAGAGTAATCTCATATTCCGTAACTAAAAATTAATCTCATGGATCACTCTAAACTTTTATACACTTCTTGTGTTTTTATTTTATTTTAATTTTTATGTTGAGGTACACTATTTTTATACTAAACGTAACTGTTTTTATACTATTGTATATTATATTTATATTTTCTATGTTGTAAATGGAAAATATAGCGATATATATTGATATATGTAATATTATGATTTTATAAAATGTGACAAAAATATCCAACCCTAAAAAGGAAAAAAAATCGTATCCATTAATGAAATTGGCTGAGGTACCAAAATGGTAAAATGGCACCTAACTGATAATGTGGTCAACATTTCCGTTTGTTATATCAACGTGTTTAGTGAATAATGATAATTTTTCTTTATAGTTGCATACTTTTATCCTATTTTACAAAATTAGGGAGCACTTTTGGGATTTTTTATGTAAATAAATAAATAATTTAAAATTTACATAAATGCACTTGCTGATAAGGAATTATAGAAATACATACCCGTTACTTATCTCGTCATCATGGACGACGAAATAATATAACACATATCTCGTCGTCCGTCAAATGACAAGATACGTTAAAAAAGCGTTTTAATATATATCTCATTTCTATTACTGGAGATGAGATACTTGCAAAGTAAGGTTTTGAGTTTTTTGGTTTAACGTTTAAGGTTTTTTACATATATAAGATTTGAGAAAATAAAAAACTAGCACACATGTTCAAAATATACAACGTGCGATCTAAATTATCATGAGCTATATGCAAATATGATAAAATAAAATAACGTGAACAACATAAATACAATAAAATATGCATTTATCTACGTTTAGAATGTTGTTGTAAGTGCCCGCCAGTACCATAAGTTTGTGGTCGGACCTGTCGGCCGGGACATTGGGGCTGAGGTTGGGCTAGGTCTAAGGCTGAGGTTGAGCCACATCCTACTGGAAGTGCTGGGGTGATGGGGAATAGTGAGGGAATTTGAGGGAGTGGAGAGTAATAGAGCTACTACGACAGTGGAGAATAATAGAGCTGTTGTGGGAGAGGTAGTGCTGGTATTGCGGCGGAGGTTGAGATGAATAACTCGGATCAACCTGATCGTAAGAGGGATGTGAACGATAAGTTGGGTACTTGGGAAATGTTGTGGCCAGTGGTACTGAGGTGGTGTGGGATATTGCATGCCTGGCATGGGTGGCATGTGATGGTACCCAGCTGATGAATCAGAAATACCAAATCCGCCTAACCCATGCGCTTGATCCCTACACTGCATGAATCCCTACGCAATGTCTTGGGCAGCTGCAGTGCTAGTCCTCGTGACATCGCACACATCCTCGACCCCAATCGATGTGAGTTACTCTCATGTGATATCAGCCCCCTCAGCTACCTCAATAACGGCGGCCTGCGTCTTCTCATCGGTTGGCTCGAATGGTGGGGGTAGGCTGTAGTAGTAGTGGTGGCTGAGTTGGTAACGATCCGACTGGAGAGTCCCCTAACGACTAGAACTGGTCGAATAGCATCTCTTCCTCAGACTCGTTTCCGTACATCTCTTTATGAGGAATTCACCTCTATTGAGAAGGTCCAGTATGTGAGGAGGATGCCTCCTACGGACTTGTCTATCCCGACGAACAGCTCTGCCTGTATGCCCTGCTCTCCTTCCTTGGCGACGCCTACAAGCCAACGTATCAGGCGGTAGTGGGATGTCGGGATGCGGTTGGGAGGGTGTCGAGCGGATGTGTGTCGGAAGAGTCTAGCATGTCCTCAAGCAACTCCTTTTGTGATAGGTACCTGTTCCTGCATGTTCTAGCCCAACAGTCAAATACTCTCGTGTGTTCCGAAAGTCTAGCTCTGCAACCACATTAATAACGACAAGCTCCATTGCGTGGCGCATCCAACTCTTGTACCAAGCCATAGGGGTGTGATGTGTGGGCCACCAGAGGTCCTCCCCTATACTAGTGGTCGTGAGGAATAAATCAACATTGATCGGATTTGCAGGCACCAACTGGTCTACCCCTATCTATCTTATCACTCGGTCCACATGTTGCATGTGGACCAGGTTAAAGCACACAATGGACACCAAGTAACGTCAGGTGCGAATTACTTGTATGATGATATAGAAATTTATTATAAAGAACATTTTTTATCTCTAATATTTTTTAAAAATTAAAATATTTTTAATATTTATTTTAGTTTAAATGTATACTTAACATTTGAAATTATTTCAATTTTACCCTGCTATTAAATTTTGTATCATCAATAATTAATTAGAGTTATTTTTTCAATTTTATCATTCATTCAACCCTGCCTTCCAACTTTTATTATCCGAGAAGTGTTTAATAATTGGAAACTTTATTTTTATTGGGTAACAATTTTGGCTATTACAGAATTAAACACACTTTTTTTTGTGACTTATGACACACACTTTGATAGTACAGTTAAATTTCTTTTCTTTTTATTAACCAACAAATATGTGATAAACTAATAATTATTGATTAAGTGATAACCAACAAAAATTAATTATGTTGGTCATATTGCACTCTTGCAGCCACTATAACCAAACCACAACTTCAATGTCTTCTCTTTTTAGGTGTTGACAAGATTGAAAGTCCACCAAGAGAGGGACCTGCATGAATATTAAATGCGTCAGGTAAATTGTTGAGTGTTTTGCTCAAAATTTCTCGACAGAGTTGAAGGAAGAACATGTATCATAATCTCTTGTTGGAGAGTGGAATACGACCCCTTTTCAAAGTAGATGAGTTTCGACCCTTTATTCTAAAGCTCGACAGAGCATTGTAACATTGCTAAAAGATAAAAATGCAGTAAAATAAATGTAATTGATTGCAAAGTTAAGTTATAGAAATGGTAAAGCATAAAAGAATGGAACTAGAGCTTACAAATGTAGAGTTGCCATAAACAGTAAATGCAAAGTAATTACAAGTGGAATGAGATTAATGACCAATCTTGACTCAAATGTAATTGATTTTTATTAATCCTAGTCTAAGAATATAAATATATATATTAACTTCTATAAATAAATTATAAAAACATTTAGACACAAAAGATAGCAATAAAATTGTGCTGGAAATAATAAATATTAGACTAATAATAATATATAATTAGCTTATTTGTTAGACATATCTTAAAATAAAATATTAGTTTTATTATTTCACATATATATTAACAATAACAATTTTTTTTTATACTTCAAGAAAAAAAAAATCAGTACAAAATACGGCAAATATGCCTAGAAGGCTAGAACCTAGCTCTAAGAGCCTCAGAATCCAACAATCAAGGAAAGGCAAAAGCTTAAAAATAATAATTAAGCTGAGGGTAGGGAAAACATGAATTCCAGCAGCGCCTTATGAATCTTAAGGATACGTGATTTTCGCAATAAAATTAAATATTAAAATCAGTTACTAGTATATAATATATATTAATATAAAAGATAATATTAAATATATTATTATATATATTTGTACATACCATTTAATAATATCAAAAAATATAATTATTAGCACAGAAAAATATAAACATTAATATATAGATTTATTCTAATATGAAATATATATTAAAAATAATAAAATTATATATATTTATATATAAATATATGATAATTAATTTTAACATTTGGTTAATGTGTGCTCTTTCCACTCATTCTTCCATGTCTTTGCAGTTCTCACCATCTCCTCCTTTAATTTCTCCAAACCCAAGTATCCCATCTCTCACTCTTGAACATTACCGCATTCAATAACAAATTATATATTATTCACTAATAAAATATTTGTTGACTAATAATATATTCTATTTTCTTTGTTAGACTAATTATAAAAATTATATATTATTTTCTATATTATATAAGACCAATATTTTTATTATTTCACATATATTAACAAATAATTAAATTAATATTAATAAAAACTTAATATTGTTAATTATAATAATAATGTTTGAAAAAAAAATTCGGGGAGCATAACCACCTTAGGTCCCTTGATTCGGCCGATGGTTGTAGCTGATGTTAATAACAATGACAATGATGGTGGCTAGTAGCTAGTGATGGTGGAGGGGTCGGTGGTAATGGTGGGGCTCGGATTAATTGGGCAGCTAAGGTTGAAAGGAAAATTTTTTTATTTACATAAATTTATCAAAATAAATAAAATTACAAAAATTTATCAATTTATACTATGTTGCCAACTCTGCTAGGGGTGAATACCGGTCACGCACACCCGATTACCCATTCGGATCCAAACTGATTATATTGGTTTAGTATCCTGTTAGAATAATGAGCTGTGATGAGTTGTGTAGGATGAAGATACGTTGTTGATAAGTTGTTTAGGTTAGTGTAGTGTAGTAGGTAAAGATTTGAGATTCTATAAATATGTAAAATTATGTATTATAAATCACACATTTCAACAATGTAATCCTTATATTGAGCTTTCTTTTTGGTTTCTAATTTGGTATCAAAAACTTGTGGTTAATTTTTTTTTCTGGAGAAGAACCTCCCTCTTTGTTCTTGTTCTGTTCATCACTTGTTTCTCTCTCGTTTGTGATATGATCTCACCACCCACCTTGTTGTGAACTTCTCCCTCTCCCGAGTGCAACGCAGAAAACTGCGTCCTCAGAGGTGCTACCACGCGCCATCACGCGCCACTTACAGTGTCCGTGTTCATCAAACCTCAGAGCCAAGCCCAGATTTCTCAGAAGCCGTTGGATTTACACAGAATCAATGGTCCGGATCGCATCTCATCCTTCAGATCTATGTTTCTCTCAGGTCGTTTAGCAGTCATTGGATTCAATTTCGAATCAACGGTCCAGTTCATTCACTTCATTAAACACAACCCGCGTGTTTATCCGACCTGGTTAGTAGACCCGCGTCCCGACCCGACATCCAACCCACACCGCGACCCGGAATGAAACGCGTTGACCCCGCCTTTGAGCGTTGCTGACGGAGCTTCCTTCAATCAATCACAGCGTGCCACGTATCCCATACATGCTGATCTGTGCGTTGACGTGGATTATGACGTGGCGCTGATGTGTCACACATGTTAGTACCCTTCCCAATGTTTTTCGGAGTCCTCTTTTCAATTTTTCCCTTTTTTTTATCATATTCTGCTCCGATCTTGCTGTTTTACACTGTGGTGTCTTTGTGCTCTCTTCTCGGCAGTTTCGTCGGTCTCTTTGTGGGAGTTTTGTCTCCACATCTTCAGCAGTTTTGCCAGTCTCTCTAGGTGTGAGTTCCGTCTCCACCTTGGCAGTTTTGCTAGTTTCCTCTGTTGGAAATCTGTCTCCGCAACTCCGGCAGTTTCGCCAGCTTTTCTTTGGGAGATTCATCTCCACCCGTTGGTTTCAACAGCATCTCGTGGCAGTTATTTCGGCATTTCTACTAAGGCAATTAACTCTGCATTTCGTCAGTCGGCATTTCCGTCAACACTCGTACTACAATTTCGGTCGTTTTTAGTGTATTCAGATTCAATAATTTCGTTAATGTCTTTTGTTTCTTGTTTCGACAGTGTTGCCAATCTATTTGTCGTTATTTTCAATAAGTTTCAAACTCAAGTATACTCAAGTTGACACTTGAGTTTGATGGGGGATGTTAGAGTATAAGCTGTGATGAGTTGTGTAGGGTCAAGATGAGTTGTTGATGAGTTGTTTAGGTTAGTGGAGTGTAGTAGGTAAGGATTTGAGATTCTATAAGTAGGTAAGGTTATGTATTATAAATCACACCTTTCAACAATGTAATCCTCATATTGAGCTTTTTCTTTGGTGTCTAATTTACCCGATGGTTAATTGAGTCCAACAAAATATTGGTCGAAAGTATTGATTCTAGCAGAGCGGAACCCGAACCAATCCGAACAAATACACGATTATCGTCCTTAATATTAATTTTTGAAAAATATAAAATTCAGAAAGTACATAAGCAATATTTTCATCTAACACTAACTTTGAAGACATCATGAGTGATGTAGTTTAACTTGTGGAAGACTTGAAGTTTATATTATTGCCATTGAGCCACTATATTTCAATTCAGAAGTTAGTTTTTTATCTTTTAAAAATGTTCTAATTTTTTTGTTTTATTAGGTACCTGATTACTCGAAGCAATCTAACCTGCTGTTAATTGGATTAGATTGGGTTAGAGCTAGTTAGAAAAAACGTGAAATCAAACTAATCTAATTAGTTCAGTTTTATTTTCACCCCAAATTTAAACCAATTTGATTCGTGCTCACTTCTAAATTCTGTTGTTTCAGCAAAATGGGTCCAAAAAGATCCAATACCGCCCTCGATGATAATAGGAATGAGAATAAATATTTGAACCCGCAAGTGCCGCTTGCAGGCGGAACTGGCTTAAAAGCACAGTCCCACTCCCAAAGAATAAAATTTGAAAAATAAATTTGACAAAGTTTTTATTGTTTAAAATTTAATTGTCAATAAATTAAAATTTATTTTAAATGTGAAAAGTTAAATTAAATTAAACATCGGTTGTTAGGAGTAATTTAAATTGATAAATATTAGAGACCAATATTTTTAATCAATATTAGTTAATATTTTGAACTGATACTTAATATTTTATACTTTGTTTATTTTTTTAAAATGGTATCCTAGGCTCGCCAATTTTAAAGTAACCTTTTATGCATTTTTGAGTGCCACGAAAATTTGACGTGACCACATTCACTTTTATATACATGTCACCTAAATTTTTGATATTTTATACTATTAGCATTTAGGATGTAGTATTAACTAAGTGTTAACTAAAAAACACAAATTTAAATTTTATTTATTATATAATATTATTCTATTATCATTTTCCACGTTTTATTACTAGCAAATAGACTTTTAATTTGTTTCCTACCCACGTCAATTCAAGACTTTAATATAACGATTGCTAGTTATAAATATAATTTAAAATTACTTTATTTAATTTAATATCTATAATTTTATGTAAATAACATTTATATTTGTATATTAATAACATCTAACATTACGTATTTAATCTAATAACAATTATTAAATGGAAACAAAGTCTGAAATAAATATGTTATGACTATATATATTAAGGAGAAAAATTTGCCATAATAAATAGATTACTTTCTTTTAATAAAATAAGCGAGATTATTTTTTATTATAAGTGAATAATATTTTTTTCATAAAAATTAAAGTATTAAACTTTTTGAAATTATAAGAATAGTTAGAAAAAAGATTTAGAATAAAATATTATTTTTTTTTTAAAATTATAAAATTTTAATTTAATTTTTTTTTTAATGATGATTTTATTCTTAACCCAAGAGAGAAGAGTAGTTCAAAGAAACCTAATTAATCCCTTCGACATTGCCATCAAGAAAAATTAGGCTCCTAATTACAATGACAAGCTAAAGAACCAAAACAATAACATGTAAACTACAAGGCAGGACACACATATACGTAACATGCTACACCAAATATAATTTCACCTAAGGTTGATACTCTCGTTTTGAAATCGTAGTGCTCTGCTAGAGTTTTCTTTTATATTTTATTAGGATTTTTTTTCTCTAGTGTTCTGCTAGAGTTTTTTTTTGTACCCTATTAGGATTTTCTTTTGTGCCATATTAGGGTTTTTTCTTGTGCTCTAATATTTTGCTAGAGTTTTTCCTTGTGCCCTTTTAGGATTTTTCCTTGTGCCCTAATAGGATTCTTCTGGTATTCTGTTAAAATTTTATCTTGTTCATTTTGAGTACTCAGAAGATATTAGAGAAGGAGTGAAGATTTGTGTTGAATATGTTTATTAGAAGACTCTTTGCCAATTAATTTATTGCATCTCAGACAATGGAGGCTGATTTCAAGATAATTACTAAGGTGGAGGGCACCAACCTTCGATTGGTGTTCAAAATGACATAAGAGTATTTTGCAGGAATTGTTAGGGTTTGGAGAGACACCTGACCTTCGACAAACTGAAAGGATTTGTATATCCTACTCTCCCGAGAATGATTTTATCGGTGAAACCAACAATCAATCTCGAATAGTGGAATTTAAATTGAAATATTGTGGTTTCTATATAATCTTACGGGTACTATGTCTACGGAAAAAATATCCACGACTGTCTCCCAGTGCGCCAACATATCTTCGAAACCGTATCTTCTCTAAATGTTTTGCCTCTGCCGTTGAGATCAACATTGTATTTCAAAGATAGCACATTTCTTTGTTTTTTTAGTATCTTTATTTAATATTTACATCATTAATTCCTGTGGAGATTCCACTTTCTTTTGCTTTTGGTTGTCCAAGTTGGACCCAACTCATATGTATTCATTTTTTCTATTTAGTGAAATAAAATACAACTGCCTTTAATAAAAAAAAATATAATTTCACCTTTTAATTAAGCACACACTCCTTATCAAGGTAGAGAAAATCGAGATTTTACGTAGAATCGAAAAATAAATTAAAATGTAAAAACGTGAAATCATAGAAAGATTTAAATCGTAAAATCGTTTGACTTTGTATAAATTATATAAAATCGGTTAACTCATTAAAAATCGTAATATCGGAAAATTTTAAAAATTTAATTGAAATTCTAACTATCTTGCTACTTATAAGCACTGCTGATTTTGGGTGGAGTTAATACCAAAAACGCGCTTAAAAATATTATCATTTTTTTTTGTCATTTTTTGTACGCATAACTACTAGTATTTAAGTGAATTAGTTGACTGATAATAACGTTTACCAGCGGCATTAATGATTCATTATAATCTTATCTGTATGTCTGCCCGTGAATTTTATTTATTAATTAATATTGAATTAAATATAGAATACTAAATATTATAAATATGGATCATCTATTTGCATACCTAGTCAAAAAAAAATCTATGTGTACATTATTTTGATTATATTAATGTATTTTACATTATTTATATATTCATTGTCTTCTTCTATTTTGATTTTTATATTGAGGTATATTATGTCTATGTTATACGTACTTATTTTTATACTTTCGCGTGTTCTATTAATGTATTTTTGTGAAATTTTTATATGATATTTACATTTTTCATATTGTAAATGAGATGTATGGAAATATATAATAATATATATAATAGTACAACAATAAACTACACATATATTTATACATTTATATATATTGGTTAATTTTAATGATTAATTCTAGTATGTAAATAGTCTTATTATATAAGTATATAATTACAAATGTTGTTTATATAAAATAATATATGTTTAATTAAATATTATAGCTATTAATCACTATTAGAAAGGAAAAATACTCTTTATTTATTGAAAAAACTAATAGGTATGATATCTAGGATACTATCATTGGTTACTGGTTCAATGGTTAAGTTATTAGTTAATGAGAAAGTTTAGGGAGCTTATAGTTTATTAGCCAATAAGTGGTAAATAAGCTTTTTTTTTCTTTTCTCTTTTCCTTTTTACCGCTCATTATTTCCTAATTATACTTATTGGCTCCCTATTGGTCACTCATTCTGTAACACTACTCTTAGTTAATCATTGATTCCTTTGTAATTAAATAATCATATAATAAAATTTTATTAGTTTTTTCTGTTATAACTTTTAAATATTTTTATAACTATTATTATTAAATACTACGAGTGTTTATTGAAAAAATAATATTAATAGATATTTTTAAGGTTTTGAAAATTGGACCCGTCATTGAATCGTTAAAATTATTGATAAAAGATTTTATAGGTTTAACTGGTTCAATCAATGATTCAACCAGTTTATAATAAAATAATATAAAATAAATATAAAGATACAAAATATAATTATATGATCATATAAATCTTAAATTATCTTGTAAGTTTAAAATATTAAATCAATCAAAGTGTAATAATCTCACTTAAATATAATATACAAAATCAATATTAAGTATTTTTTATTAAAATAATGACTATTTTCATGCTTTAATAATTTGTTAATTAGTTTATACATATTATATTATTATATATAAGTATTTATTAAAAAATAACATTAAATATTACCATCATGGGAAAAATAAAAAATAAGTATTTGTATTTTAATTTATAAAAATTTATTTAAATTTAATTTTATATTAATGATAATGCAAAAATAAAAATATAATTAATATATAGACAAGTGAGTGCAAATTAAAATAAGATAAAGGAAAAATTACTAAATTTATCCATAAATATTTAAAATGCTGACAAATCTATCTATAAAAAAGAAAAATTGATTTTATATCCATGAAAGATACATTTTAACTGACAAAACTATCCATACTCTAAAAAATTATTCAAAATTCCTAAATAACCCTCTAACCTAATTTTGACCTACATCCTAATTCACACAACCACCACAATCTTCAATCCTAGCGCCACCCAAATCCACAAGTAGTCAAGTACCACATCACACTACCCCCATCACTGCCACAACTGCCATCTCCTTTCATCAAATGCCAAACTCACTCCCTCGCACCTTTCTACTCCTTTTTTCTATGCTTTCTCTGCTCCTAATCGTACTAGTTATTGCTATAACTTTCCACTCACAAACCATAAGCCCAGAGACATTGTGGATGGCACGGAAGATGGAATCAAATAGTGACGATGACGACAAGAATGCAGCGGCGACGGGCTCAAAAAGAAATGTCTGCCGTGTTTTGCTGATCTTCATCCGCCTAATAATAATCTGATGGCGACGAGGGTTCATCGAAGTGGTACCAAGAACTTGGAAGAAAAGGTGTACTTGAGGAAGAACTCGAAGAAAAGAAAAAAAAAATTAAAGCTGATGTTTTATTTTGTAGCTTTGCGGGAGCACATGTTTGTCTGATTATAGTAGGGGAGGCATGAATATTTTACATTTGATTGTATTTTGTATCATGTTTGATGATGACGTGATTATATATTTGATGTTGTGAAACTTTGAATTATATGAACAAAAGGAAATGAAGAAGAGCTTTAAGAAACTGCGTAGTGTGTGGCTAATGGTCGTGGCTGTCACAGTGGTGGTGGCAGTGATGTGATAGTGGGGGATTTGGATGGCGGTGGGATTGAAGATTGTGGTGGTTGTGTGAATTAGGATTTAGGTTAAAATTAAATTTGAGGGTAATTTAGGAATTTTGAATAATTTTTTAGAGTTCGGATAGTTTTGTCAGTTAAAGTGTATCCTTCATGCGTATAAAATCAATTTTCTTTTTTTATGGATAGATTTATCAGCGTTTTAAATATTAATGGAAGATTTGGTAAATTTTTTCTAAGATAAAATAAATAAATATAAAAAAATTGGAATGGAGGTTTAAATATATTTAATAATTTGTCTTAATATTACTAAATGCTTGTATAGCCTAATGGAAAACAAGTATTTTAACTTCTTTGAAGACAAGGATTCGAAACCCATATTCACAAGGAATTATAGAAGACTCAACATACGATTATTAAGAACATATAAAATACAATAATGTTTTGCTAACTTTATGACTTGCATTTGGTACTTGTCATTTATTGTAAGCCGTTTGGTTTGGTAAAAGCTAGTGAAATCAATATGATTTCATAGTACCAATGCAACTACTTTTATAAGGTTGTAAAATTCCATTCCTAAAGTTATTACTGTCTATTAGCATCTCGAATGATGATTTTTTTTTAATTATCAATTCATTTTGAAAATACAAATGAATTGAATTGAAATTTTATTATGTATTGAAAGAAAATTTGAAAGTGTTACTTGTATTATTAAATTGATATCGTATCACTTATATGACTAATTTAATGCAGGTTAATTTAACTTAACAAATAATATTGTGTGGGGCCCAAATAAATATTAAATTAAAATTAAATATTGAATATGCTATTTCAAATATGATATCAAAAGAAATATAATTTTATAAATATTAATGTGTCATTATATGAGACCTAAATTAATATTAAATTAAAATTCATCATTGAAGATGCCATATATATATATTTTGGTATTTTATTATTAGTATCCCACGCATTGGGATAAGACTTTCTTATTGGTATTCTATTAGTAGTTAGTAGTATACTAGTATATAATTATGTTACTGTGCAGCATATACAGTGCAACAATAATGGATTTGGTCGATTTCTTCATGGTAGCAACAAGTGCATTAGGGTTCATGTTAGTGTGCAAAAATGTCTTGAATTTGCTGAAGTGGGTGTGGGGTATCTTCCTAAGGCCTCCAAAGAATCTCAAAGAGTATGGGTCATGGGCTATAGTCACTGGTTCCACTGATGGAATTGGAAAAGCCATGGCACTTGAATTGGCATCAAAGGGACTCAACCTTCTCTTGATTGGTAGAAACCCTTTAAAACTTGAT